>JASFDE010000079.1:0-59679 GCA_036937135.1 Nidula niveotomentosa
AAAACCTCTCAAAATTCTTAAGAGAGGTCTCAAAAAATTCTCAAAAAAGATAAAAACTTGCAAAGCTGACTTAGAGGCGAAACTTTCTCAAAAGGAAACCATCTTGTCTACTGACAAGAAATGGTTGGATCACAAAGCCAACACAGTGGATGAGCAGCATGTCATTGACAACCTCAAGGCAGCCTCAGACTATGAAAGAGGTCTTGCAAGACTAGATGATACTGGAAAAGCAATTTTTAGAAAGCTGAGAGAGTGGGTGGGTGATTTGGCAAAGATTGCTGGAAACAAATGAAAGTGTAGGTTTACACTTTTCATGGCCATGACACACCTCATTGACAATCTTGTATAATTTTTGAAGGCTCTGAGTATGAGAAGAAACCTAAAGAACCTAAAAAAAAAGCCATTTCTGAGACCACTCCAGTTTTCATGAAGAGGGAGAATGTGACCTTGGCTCAACAGATTGAAATCCTCAATTGGCATCATAAAAATGGCAAGAACCAAACCATGACAGCATGACATTGGGCAGCAATCTATCCAAACCTCATGATCAAACAGCCATTGATCTCATCTTTGCTCAAGGATGAAGCCAAATGACATGTGCAATGGGAAGAGACAAAGCAGACCAGTGACCACACAGCCAAATGCACTTGACAAACTGAACATTGAGAGGTTTCAGAAATGATGTATCTCTGGGTTTCAAAAGCAATGAATGATGGGATTCTGCTTACTGGAGAGGTCCTTTGCCAGAAATGGAATGCATTTGCTGATTTGGTTGGAGTTCCCAAAGATGAACAGTTGAAGTTAAGCAATGGATGGTTGGGGTGCTTCAAGCAGAGACATGGCTTGAAGGAAATGAGGAGACACAGAGAAGCAGGATCTGCAAATGCCAACACCATGAAGATGGAGAGAAAGAGGATCCAAGAGCTGATTAAGAAATACAGTTATTGGCTCACTGACATTTTTAACATAGATGAAATGGGGCTTTTCTATGTGTACAGACTTACTTTACTCTCTGGTATTTTTCATTGATCCAACAAGTAGGATGGCACCAGATAGAGGCTTGTCAAATCATAAGTAGTCTGGAGTCAAAGGAAAAAATATTAGGTTAACATTTGCCTTCACTTCAAATGCTGACAGATCTGAGAAGCTTCCACCATTTATTATTGGAAAGGCAGCACAGCCACACACTTTCAAGAAGAAAACTGGGAAACAACTCAGGTTCTACTACTGACACAATACCAAGGCATGGATGACATCCCATTTTTATCAGGAATGGATTGAGAAATGAGATTGAGAACTCCAAGCAAAAAAATGAAACATTCTACTGCTCCAGGACAACTTCTCTGGCCATATTGTTCCCAACAATCTTCAGAACATTCAAGTTGAAAATTTTGAGCTGAATCTCACAGCACATGTCCAACCTAAAGACCAAGGTATAATCTGCTGCTTCAAAGCTCACTACCAAGTGAGGTTTATCCATTGAGCAGTTGATTGCTATGACCAAGGCATAACCCCTGCAGAAATCTACGAGATCAATCAGCTGCAGGCAATGCATCTTGCAGAGCTGGCTTGGTGAGATGTTGATATGACAATGATCCATAACTGCTGGTACAAAGCTGGGATTTTACCTGATATGGATGCTGCCTCATCTAGCACAATCCAGCCTTTGATCCCTATCTCCTCTTTCCTCCATGAATCTTCCTCTGAAATAGATCCCATTGCCCATGCAGAAAAGCAAGTCAAGGCTGCCCTTGATGATTTGGTTCAAACAGGTGCCTTCCAGCAATCAAACAGGATGGATATTGAATCTCTCCTCAACCTAGCTGAGGAAAATCATCTTTTGACAGATGCCTCTAACCATGAAATTTATCAGGCAGTTATGGATGCAACCAAAGCATATGAAAACATCAAGATCAATGGTAGGGATGACATCAATGATTTTCCTGCCAAACCTTGTCCTACTTGGCATGATATTCTCAAAGCAGTTTCCACCATTAGCAGGTATATAGATGACTTGAATGAACCTATTGCATGCAAGATGGAGGCAATTTTGGAATCTTTCAACAGGGTAATCTGCTTAGACAAGACTAGGAACATGAAAAATACTGTTTTAACTGAATTTTTCCACAGACTTTAGATGTGCCATTCAAATAGAAGTATATTTTACATGGTAGCATACTTTATTGATGAATATATAGCCCTTAATTTTTTAATGATTTTTTCCGAATTTTTGGCATTTTTTTGAGTGATTTTTGGGCCTTCCTCCTCAAACCTATAACCCCTGATAACCCATACCCTAGGCCGTCCACCAAGGGGTATGGGTTATGGGAGTGTTGACTGTACTTGATTATTGTGGGGGTGAGCAATTTCTGCCAAGTGTAATGACATATGACATGAGTGTGACACCTGTGACACCATTATTATATGAGACATTGCATTTGTGCTTTCCACAAATCTATAATTAAGAATCTGTTTTTGCTATTCTGTTTATGAAAGCATATTTCATCTTTCTGTATGACCAAAATTTTTAAAGCTGTGACATTATTTTTTTTTAAAAAAAGCAAAATAAATGTATTTTTCCAGCCAAATCTATGTCTTGACACATTTTGAATAGAACTCTGCAACCATAGCACCTATAGATATAATTTACAGGATAATTTTGCTCAGAATTTCAACCTACATCAAACTCCAGTCCTAGAATTTTTAATTTTGGACCCTTTGTCCAAGATACATATCCAAAACAGATACTTTGACACATATAGAGGCTGATAATAAAAATTCTGGGATTGGAGTTTAATGCAGATTGAAATTTTAAGCAAAATAATCCTGCAAATCATACCCATAGGTGCTTTGGCTGCAGAGTTCTATTCAAAACAGTGTCAAGACATAGATTTGGCTGGGAAACCAAACTCATTTTGCTTTTTTTTAAAATAACATCTTAGCTTTAAAATTTTTGGTCATGCAGAAAGATGAAATATGCTTTTAAAACCAGAATAGCAACAACAGGTTCTTAATTATAGTGTTGTGGAAAGTACAAATGCAATGTCTCATAAAAATAATGGTGTCATAGATATCACACTCATGTCACATATTATTATACTTGGTAGAAATTGCTCACCCCTACAATAATCAGTCATGTATCCCCAAATAAGGCCTGTAGATAAGATAGATAGGTAAGAGTCAAATTAGTTTCTACAAAATCCAGCCACAGTGCCCCTCAGTTCACTGCTTGCTTATTATTCACAGAGTTTTTGTTTTGAAACTCTGCCTGATACTGTTCATCAACCATACTCTGATGATTGATGACTACTGAACAGTATATTTTTTGTGTACATAAAGCCAGTAGAAGGGATGGATGTAGCAAGGTAGTGGATGATATCACATATTATTGGATGTCTAAAAACCCTAAAATTGGGTAGGTTTACCACTGCCAGATCACTTTGGGTAATCCCTAATGAGAGGACCAAATAGCAGGTGATGTGATGCTCATGCAAATAAGCAGATATGTGTTGCATGTGCCACAATTGTGGAGATGAAACCAAAGCAGAGATTCAGTGTTACAAATCTTTACCTAGTTATTTGTACCTGTTATACAACAATAATTATCACATGACATGTATATTTGGACTAGCCAATGGTAGCAATAGTTATACTTAGTACACTATGCACAGACCATTGTAGTTTACTGTGTATCTTGTAATGTAGGAGGTGCATACTTTCTGCTTTGCTAAATAGCTATTGAATATTTTATAACCTAAGGTCATCATATGAAGCTACATCATATTAGGAGTCATATTTCATGTCATTACTGAGAATGAGAACAAAAATGAAGAAACTATGCATAATGAGTTGCTAAAATAAATCTGGGCTATTTGTAACTTGTTCAAGTATCATGAGTGTGTCACAAACTGTCTCTGGAGGTGTATTCTGGAGAGTTACATGATTATGAAGACTCAGAGGAAGTGAAGGAATGTTGTTGGAGTGTGGAAAACAAAACTCTGGTATGAAATTTGGAGAGGACACCAAAGTGAAGGGTTAGTGACAAAACACTGCAGAGGGTTCAGGACTTGGCTTCAACTTATAAGAAGTTGCACTCTTCAATCCTAGGTCCTGGATTTCAGATGTAGGAATCAATAGAAGTGTTTAGAGCAAAGAGTTGGACTTAGGAAGTAATCCTTTGCTGCAATGGAGAGGTAAGAAGATGAGAGGTAGAGACTGAGACTGAGACTAAGGACCATATTCTCAAGTTTCAACACCCTACAATGAAGGACTTGGATATTTCACATTGCACAAAGATCCAGCAAGAAATTCTCAAAATGGTAAAGATGGCTGAAGCCCACCTCACCCAACATCTTAAGGTACATATTCATGTTAAAGCTTTAATGTTAACTCTATGCTAAGATATATTTCAGGATGTACCCAGTCAAATATCAATTACATTTGATGCATAGACTTTAAAGTCCTTTGAACCTTATCTTGCCATTACTAGGCATTAGATTGAAGCCCCAAAGGATAAGCCAAATGACTGGGAGCTCAAGTTGGAGCTGTTAGGATTTACAAAGATTGAAGATAATCATGGCAGTGCAAATATTGCATCTGTAATTCTTTTGTGTTGTTGATCAATATGACATTCATCACAAGGTATTCATGATAATCTTCCTCATTCTCATATCTAACATTTTTCCCTTTAGCTCAGTTGGACTACTGCTGACAATGCATCTGCTAATGACAAGGCCATGCATGCCCTTCAAAAACTATTATCAGTCAGTAGGTGATGCTGGCATGCATGTTCTTATTGGATACAGTTTGTCTTTTTCTATTATTATTCTTATGAAGCCTATATCTTTATTTTATGTGTAAGGAACATACTGTCATTCTTGGTGCTAGTTTATTTCTCTAAGAAATATGCTTGACATTGCCACAGAACAAGAAAACAATATAGTCCTCATCAAGAACTTCTGGATTATATTAAAAGCCCTCTAGAAGATGTTCAAGACCCAGTTTGGTGGTGGGGAATAAGTCTTTTTCTTTCTTTAAGTTAATGACATTCAATCTAATTATATTTTAGTATCATGCAACTCAACATTCAGTACTTTCTTGCCTTGGTCATGATTAGTTAGCTATTCAGGGCTCATCAGTTCCATCTGAGCAAGCATTTTCAAGTGGTGGTTTAGCTGGCACTCTCCTTTGTAATCACCTTAATACTGATGCTTTTGAGGTTTTGCAAATTCTCAAAAGAACAAAGTAATTAGTGCAGCTGAAGATACTGCTGCTGCTGCCTCTCAGAAGTGGTCTGCATATTAGTGTAGACTTTTCTGTATTTTTTCTGTAAATAATAAATTTTTTTTGAGATGACCGGTTCAAAGGTTCGAATCAGGTTCTGAACCTGAACTAAACCTCCTGAACCGGTTCTAACATGTTCGGTCCAGGTTCAGGTTCAGGTTGAAGCTTAGGTAGTAGGTTCAGGTTCAAGGTTCGGCAAAAAGTGCCTCTGAACTGTATCAAACCGGGCTTTGGCAACGCTGCTGCAGCGAGAGGAAGAAACATCCAATATGTCAGAAACTTGATGCGCAAGCCTAAGTTTTGAAGCCGTCGCACATTTATTTTGGCCCATTTTCGTGGGGTTTTCAAACCACACATATCTTACTTTCACCTGTCTTATTGGATGGTATCGGGAATACATATACTACATATACCGATAGGATCATAGATTAATGGGAGCGATCTTCCGCCATCCTATACAAATCTTCCTTATCAGGGCTTTCATCCACCAGTGTTCTTAAGAACCCCTCCTTCTTCTGGAGAAGGGTCATTGGTGTGTCAAATTCGACCTGCGGAATACTTGTCACATGGCCGACCACAAAAATGAATGAAAATAACACACAATTCGACCAGCATCCATCACAATCTTTGAAACGGATCAGGAATCATCCACAAGAAAGAATAAGAAATGGCACACAATTCTATCGAAATCCATTATCGTCCGAAGCCGATGTGCCACTGTAATGAGTGTAATTCCTTGGAGCTCATGCCGAAGGGTTGATTGAATAACAGAGTCCGTTTTATAATCTGTTGAATAAGTAAATGGCAAAGTCAACTTGGAAGGAGAAAAGTCCGCCTACCGATGGCGGACGTCGCTAGGAGGTATGGTGTTCAATGTACATTCATAAAACCTGGGCGAACAGCTGACCTTCATCTAAGATCAAAAGTTTGCTGCCTCGCACAAGGGCTCTCGCGAGTGCTATGATCTGTCTCTGGCCGACGGATAGGTTGCTGCCTCCGCCTGATATCTCGCTATCCAATGAAAGATTCTGCGTGTCTGACTCCTCCTGCAAAGAATACAGACCTGCTGAGCGCAATGCTTCATGAAGCGTCAAGCTGTCGAATTCTAAGAAAGGATCGAGGTTATCACGAAGGGTTCCGCTCAGAAGATCCGGCTATTTAACTGTCAGTAGATATGCTGGTACTAAAAAGACCGATAATGCTCACATTTTGGGGGATAATAGTAATGTTTGACCTCAACTTTGTAAGGTCAATCGAACCTGTTGGTATTCCGTCGTAATATACTTCACCTGTGGTAGGTATGCATCTCAACAGAGCTAGTGTCAGGGAGCTCTAGAAAAGAATCAGCACCATCAACTTATCTGCTCTTGGAACTTACTTTGCCTGCTCCTGTGCGCCCCACTATTGAACAGGAATTTAGTTAGCGTTTTACAACACTTATCGTGCATTCGATAGTGTTACTCACCGATGCCAACATGTTCCCCGGATTTTATTTCGAATGACAAGCCGTGCAAGACGTAGGGCCCATCCTGATCAAAGATATAACATGAATAATATCAAGAGCATTGTCGTCATTTATAAACCGTACCGTGGAATATTTAGCAGAGAAATTCTCCACTTGAAGACTCCCACTTGCCGGCCAATAAGCTGGAGGATCTATGATGCCCTTTTGCGGTTCTTGTTCTATAGCTGTATAGTGCGCTACCCTCTCCAGACTAAAGATATTGACAATGGTAAATCACGAGTGAAGAATGAGAAGCTCTAATTACCTATTGGCTGAAATATATCACCATCAGATAAGCGGGAGCAGTGAATCAAGGAACCTTACCGCTCAATTCCACCGAATTCAGTATCCGGACCCACGTTAAAATCATGGCACTAAAAGTCACTAAGGGAAACGAGTTATTTTTCGGCAAAGAAGAACATTTAGCATCCTACCAGCCATCGCCAAAGAAAATCCAGTATTGGAGGCAGTCGCTCCAGAAGCAGAGCCATAGACCAAGTATGCTCCTAGACCTGCCGTAAAAACTCCTCCCAGGGCATTCGAGCGAAGACCTATCCACCTATACAGGATATATTAATACAAAAATATGATACCGAGCTTTATTTATTACTACCTGTTAAGATCCCAATACACAACCGAAGTCCGGGCATATTCGTCGATGTAAGTGATGGATTCTTCGAGAAACCGTGTCTGGGCACCATAGGCGCGAATCGAAACTAGGAGAGGGATATTAGCTGAAAACACATCAAAGAAAAAAATTCATGGATAGTATACCAAGACCTGCCATCGCAGCAGCGAAGCTAATTTTGTCGGATTAGCCCTTAGTCGAATGAATAAATTACGTAGAACTTACTGTTCTAGGACAGGAGACTTGGCGTTCGATCTATGTCGCTTCATTTGTAGCTGGGCTTTCATATACAGTCGTCCAAGGATAGCACCGATGCAGCCCACAGCTACTCCTGGAAAGATATACGCCGGAGTAATGAGGACAATCGAACTCAGTCTAGCGAGCATCATCATATTCTGATCAGTAAATCTTTTAATGCCTCGAGGTAACTCCCCATCGACTGGTATCGAGTCAGCGAGAAAATCTTTGAACACTAGTCGAAAAATCCTTCTTACTTGTTCGCATATCCTGAGTGGCGCGAGCAATGACACGAGCAGTTGGTGTAGTATCGAGCCATCTATAGTGCGAGATAAGTCATTTCTAGGTTCTAAGGACTTAAGTAGAATATCTAAAACTATACCTCCATACTGAACCTAAAACAGACTTGATAAGCAAATTATGTATCCTCCGTGATGCTTTCAAAGAGTTGATGTAGAAGAAGGCATAGCCGAAAGAAAATAAAAGCAAAGAAATGCCGATCAATGCGGCATATATAGATAAATAGCTTAGAATAATGGCAGTTTGAAGTTAGATCATCAAAATATACGAAGATACAACGAACAGGACGCACAATGAGATGGCGACTTCAGAAGGATCATGATGCTCATATTGAGATGCCCATTGTCCTAGTAGCCATGACTGGGAAACTATTATAATGTCATACGAGAATATTGCTGCACATAAGCATGCCCAAAAGAAGCTTGGATGTGCGCTGAGGTTGGAAAAGTAAAGCTTGACTAAAAGTATTAACTTATTCAGTACATATCAATAGAGCATTCAAAATATAAGCGACTTACATGACGACCATCTAATGTCACCTTCATCAACTTGCTCAGGCTCGGTCAGGGTTCTGACTGCTACGGATGTCTTCACCCCATGAATGTCGAGCCCTCCATTGTACAATGCTTTGATGTTGTCTCCCTCCGATAAAATCCCAGAAAGGAGACTTCTGGTTCCCGTCTTCGTCAACGCATCAGACGAGATGAATCCGTCTGGACTTATTCGCAGGATAGCGTGTGCCACAGTACTTGCCAGTGCTATGTTATGAGTCTTTTGAGATAAATCAGTATGTAGGATTGGCAGAGCATTGGTCGGCATCCGGTCGTTCAGTACATACCACTAGTAGCACAGTTCTGCCCTCCAAGAGATCTCCGGCAAGGCATTTTTCAACAATCCAGTTCGCAGTATTAGCATCGAGGGCGGCCAGGATATCGTCCAAAAGAAGAATCATCGCATGTGAATAAATCGCTCGGGCAAGAGTAATTCGAGCCTTTGAAAGTGATTGAAAGCCTGATCCTAAGAAATGAAAGAAACAAATTACCTTTTGACCACCACTAAACTCCTTCAGTACGCGAGAAACGCTCAAAAAAGAGGCACTGACCTCAAAGTAACACCCTTTTCGCCAACCTCAGTTCCATCTCCGTGTTCAAATAGCGCCAAATCGGATTCCAATGCACACTGGTGTATCACTGTAATAGAAGTTCTTCAGATGTATGTATGATAATTAGATTAAGTTGTCCTACCTTTCCTGTAACGACTTTCTTCATAGGGAGAGCCAAAGAGTATGTTGTCCTATGAAAATCAATGAATATCAGTCCGGCATTGGAATTAGCGAAGCTTACCCTAATGCTCTTGCTTTGCACCCAGGATTCTTGCGCTGCGTATGCGACACCCTTTGTGTGAGCAAGGTGGAACCAACCACAAGGCTTTAACGGAGCGAATCTCATTTCTCCTGTTGTTTAGAATTAGCACGAGTTACTGACATACCACTCAATTATAATCGGCACCAACCTAATAGAGCCATTAGAAGTGATGTCTTGCCCGAAGCAGTTGGTCCAGTGATCAATGTTATTCCTGTCTCAAATACAAGTAGACCTTCGACTGTAAGCTTGAAAAACTGAAGATCTAGTGACCAGGAGAACTGTGCATCATGGAAACCAATCTTAATGGGAGGCTGGGTTTCGCACTGCCCATTGTTCAAAGCCGTGTCCTCGGAATTGCTAGGAATTTTATTGATACGAAAATGGTCAAGGACCTCCGTCTTACAGGCAAGTTGTCAGTTGGACCGGATTTCTAAGTGGTCAAAGGGTGTGCTCACATGCTTTATGAAATCATCCAGGCGGTCGAGAGAGATTTTCCCTGTGACACGATTGAGATGAACAGTCTTTGATAAGAGTGAGATCTAATAGACCTTGGATGACGTTAGGTACTATATCTAGCACTACTTGAAATTGTTGTCGCAAGATATCGAAAATAACCATGGAGGAGAAAACACGAGATGCTAATGGATACAATGAAGATCATCAGCGAGCTTCATTCGAAATAAAGTGATGCTTGCCAGTTAATTCACGGCGCATAACAACGGTCTGCTTAGAAGCATTAGAGTGAAAGCTATAGAGGCAAGATCAATGACTGACATATACAGTATAAGTGGCAATCATGGTGAGAAGTGGAACCAAGAAACTATGCCAGAAAATGTTAATAGTTGAAACGGTTAAAGCATTGAATAGAAGCGAACTTGAAGTTCATAATCGCTAGCTCTATCAGCTTTGTCTTCCTCAAAGAAGAAATCTCCTCTTCGCGTGCCTCAGCTATTTTCTGCTCCACCTTACGCTCCCAGCCGAATAGCTTGATCATCCGAGCAATGGACATGGCTGAATGACTTGGATTAGATACCTACCTCAAGCAGCTGTAAGGTCACTTACTTTCGACCACTTTCTGCACCCGAGCATCTGTCTGTCAATGAGGTAAGACATTTAACACCTTCATACTCTACAACTGAAACCACATACATTTTTCATCCCCTTAATACGGATATTTCGCAATAATCGGATAAAGAGAATGGTCGGTAAAATGCCGAGTAAAATCACTACAAGTCCAACTAGAGCACTGTTGGCGCGTGAGCAGGATAATAAGCACGAGAATATGGTTACTAACCTCCATTCCAACATATCATACAGAAACCAGATGGATAAGGCAATCTGGAGAGGGGCAAATAAAACTTTTAGAATGTTAGCCAGGCTCATCAATACAATAATAAAACTCACCGAACCAAATATCAATTACTGAGGAAATGTTGGATGAATCGGAAGTAGCCAAATTATTTATTTTCCCCAAGAGATGCTTTCCTTGCTCTGAATTTTGTTCGCTATTGGACTCTTTAGAATCCAGACGAAGACGCAGGGCATGCGTGAATAGAAGTTGCGTGATAATCGTCTCTATACGCGTCCTAATTCTTGTCTGTTGTCGCTAAGTTGTAAGTGATCCATTGTAGAGTGGACAAACCTGCTCGAAACACACCGCGATGAAAGTGTACCGCTCAGCAGCAATTGCACGTAGGAAAGGCCCTAAAAATAGCCAGGATATCCAGAACCACGGACGGATCGTAGCTCCTCGTCCATTGGTTTCAATATATCTGTATATGTTAGTTCATGTACACAGGGTAGAGAATTCAGGCAACATACGAAAGAAGGTATTTAACGCTCAAAGGGCTCACAAATCCCAAGCAACTCTAAAATACTATCTTGAGAAGCTTGGTCGATGTAAGACGAGAAAATTAAGCTCACCTGTAGAATCTGCAGAGCGGTTAAAGCAACATATTCTGTTTCTAAATACGTCAAGTAGGTTAATATCTTGCAAGTTTGGCAGATTTAGATAACAAAGCTCACTGAAGACGGATGATAGAAACCCCCAAAGCAAATACCTTCTCTGACTGCCTATGTGATAAGGATCAAGCTCATGGAAACTGTTATTAACAATGCTATGACCGAGATTGGCGCCATCGAGCACTGGCAAATCAGCAGGTATTATGGTTCCCTTTTTATAAGCTCTGAATATAAGAGGGTCCAGATAACTGTAGGTGAACTGGGACCAGAGCGATACTTTGTCAACGAGGTCGGGAATTCTTGGAGGTACCTGCTTAAGTATTAGAGACCAATGATTTACAAATAAACCAGGGCCTACTTCTAATATGACACCTGGCGTAACAAGGGGAATCATTAAACCGATCAGTGAGAGGATGCCTATTTTCATCCAAAGCAGCAATCCTTCCGAACTATCCTGCGGGGACTGCGTAAAGGTGGCAAAAGGCCACAAATCACGGTAGACATATACTGAAAATATGGCGAAAAGCAAGATAGTAACATGGCGTGAGACGATAAGACGAAGGCTAGGAGATGAATTCACGGAAAGAAGAGACAGCAAAAGAACATAGAACTGTTGTCGGGCAATATTAGGGTCATCTTACTTTCAGATGGCAAATCGAAATGGACTTACCTCTGTGATAGTCATGGAAATAGCTGGCAACTCAACGTGCCTCCACCCTTTCCAAAAAATTAACAATGCAGACTGGATAGCCAGCGCTGCGGTGCCCAGAAGACGAATGGTGTTAAACAAGGCTACAGTCGGAGGGGTATCAAGTTCCTTGGATTCATCAAGTTCCTGAACTGATCTTCGCCGCCAGACCTTCACAAGTAATAGAAGTAAAGAAGACACTGCAATATATGCAGGGACTACTCTCAAATCCAACCAACATGAATACATGTTGGTGGAGCATTCAGTTGGAACTGACGGCACTGGATCGATGGAAACTATTCTCGAAAACTGTAAAGTATCCTATAAGCTAGTCGCTCGTGTACTTGAGCGGATGGCACGTACTAACAGAGTAAGCAAATCCAGCATGTCCAAGGACGTTTTGAGAATGTACTTGCAAGTCGGTAGTGAGTTACAGCGGGATAGAGAAGATGGGACTCTAAAGACAGATTATAACCTAGGTATTTGTTGCACGGCGTATTATAACCGGGACTCTAAAGATAAATTATAACTCAGGTATTGTTGCACGGCGCATTATGACCGAACAACATTGTCTTCTGAGTCCGTATGGGAATAAAGTTGATAGCAACGAGCAAGCGATGAGCAGTGTCCCGGCCCGGGGCCAAACAAACTTCACGTCCTCGGCACGTCTCATCACCTATGTGTCTGACGTCACGCGACAATATCTCTTCAGCGAACTATCTCGCAACAGGACATGGCATTGCCAACTTCAAAATGCCATTCGCGTTCTTGACTGACGACGCTTGCTCAGCGCTCAGAGTTGAGTCTGACGGTTGCGAGTCCTTATATGCTCCAAGTCTCAACCAATTCGGCTCACTGGTATTGCTCGGAGAGTCCTCACAACCTCCTCCCTAGTGCAATCAGGCCATCAAATAGGTGAGCGTCCGAAAAATGAGACCATAGTCATTATTCGATTCACGTTCTTCTCTGAAATCATTGGTGTTCTTTGCAGCACCATTGCCGGCAGAGTCTGTGCGCTTCACGCGATCGCGCGTCTGCTTTCTGTGCGAAGCTGAGCCTCCGCCCAGCGTGTGGTCATGCTGCTTCTGCATCCCCTGAATGCTGGTTCGCTGTAGCCTGGCTCAAGACTGTGATCTATCCTCCGGCTGCATCTACTGGCACTGTACTACGGCTATTCCGATTCTTTGTTGTATGCTCGACGCCAATGTGAACGAAGACCACGCCATCATATATGCCGTGAGCCTCCAAATATTCTGAAGAGACAACACCCTATTTATCCAACTTGACTTATCTCTCGTACAGTGTTATTTTTGATCCCTTCATTATCTCTGCCACGACGAGGTCTCTGGACTCACTCTTCATTGCGTTCTCGTTCCGCAGCTTCGCCCCGCATACTGTCTTCATCGTCCGATTTGTTCTTGCCTTTTTGTAACTCAATACCGCGCTCTAATATCTGATAAATATTTTCCATGTCGCCCCAACCGCCCACGCCCCCCCCCCCACCCCCCCCGCCCCCCCCCCCCCCCCCCCCCCATCATGTTAGACGTCTCCACGCTACCAGTAGCCAGATAGCTTCTTTCATCTGGATATCGTAATAGCAGAGGCCGAAGAGCAAGTTATCCTTTCCCCGACTCGCCGTATAATAAAACACTCCCAACTTTAGTAATCCAAGTAAAACAGCCCACAAATTATATCTCACCCCGGCAAGGATGGGACTTCATCCTTTAATTTATCGATATTTCCCTTACTGTCCCTGGAGAATTTACCAGACCACTCTTCTCCAATGTCATCACCCGCTACGTCCCAAATAGTCGTTCAATATTTGGAGACACATCTGTAACTCTCCTGGTCTTAAAGAATTCAGCTTAACATTACGAGATACTTTTCTTCCTTGCTCCAAGTTTCCTAATTTAGGAGAAACGAGCCTCCCTCCTTCTTTCACTCTGCGGATCGTTTGCTACGTGAGCATTTTATCTTTGCGCCGTTTGTCAAAGAGAGCGGATCTGATCTACGCGACGAAAATCGAAAATCCCATCGAGAAACAAAGCCAAAGGAGTCTGTGGCATAGAAGAACCCACAATCTGCAGCTCCGTCATAGGGTAATGCAAGGAGAGAGGTGGAAGGGCAGCAGAGTACTATGACTTCTGTGGCGAAAAGCGCTTCAGTGTAGGCGTATGGTATGCGCTTAGGAACTCAGAACTCGCGGTTAGTCGGCTAGATATATTTACAAATGCGCTGAAACTTGATGATCCTAATCTTATAGAGAAGTAAGCGCATTGTTATTTGTTTTTCGCGGTTTTGACTCATTACTTTGGCTTTTCTGCAACTACTATCGTAGTCGAAAAAAGGCCAAAGCTGGAGCATGGATATAATTTTGGACAGACAAATTCTATCGTATTAGCTCCCCTCTCCCAACGACGACTTCAGCTTCTAATGCCTCAAGTAGTCTATCAACGTCTTCATAAGAAACTTTATTTAGATTGATTCCGCCTCTAAACCTCACATTTTATCCACGACGAACCGTAACGGAACGTCTTTGTTTTATGTTATTACAAATTTTCCATAAACGATCAACTAATTATAATTAGCTAGCTGAAAAAATTGAAATCAATGATATGTATACTCTAGCGAATGGCTCCTCAATAACAATAATCCATGTATTCAAGCAGCCAAGCCAATCCAGTAAATTATCCCAACCGCACACTCTTGACCACCTTGGATATACCCGACTTCTCGCCATCATATCTCCCTGTATCCGAGATACCACCCTTGTAGACGGCCTTCTGCGAAGAGATCTTCTTCTTGGCCTTTTCGAACTTCTGTCGTTTCTTGACACGGGGATTGCGAACGCTCTTTGGACGGTGCGGCGTAAGACCCTTATTCGCCAAGATTGCTCTTGTAAGGGAGCGCGGGCCAGACGTGTCTGTACCGAGTTCGGGTCTACAAAGTAAAGGTCAGAAGGTCAGAGACTGCCTACATGAATCGAAGACTCCGAGCTGTAAACTCACCGTGCTGCTGCTTGAGCCTCTTCGTATTCTCTCTTCTTCTTCTCCTTCTTCTCCTTCGACTTCTTCTTGATCAGCTCATAATAACCATCGGGGCCGCCCTCGTCATCGTCACCACTATCATCCTCTCTCGTCCGCTTTTCTGATGTTCGTGGTGACGGCTCAGTATCGTCCAGATCCATCCCTCCTTGATGCTTAACTTTATTCGCCGCCTCCTTGGCTAGTCTAGCATCCTTCTCCTTCTTCCTCTCGCGATATGGAATGTCATCGTCTCCTCCCGCAGCTTGGTTCCTAGCTCCTTGGCGTCTGGCGCTGGCGCTCTCGATCTTCGACGTGTGGAAGCGCAAGGATTTCTTCCTTGCGCTCTTGTCTGCGGCGTCAGCTTCCTGCAAGTGTGTGGCTTCGCCATATGCATCCGGCGTCGCAATAGTTGTACGTGATCGAGAAGAAGTCTTGTGCGAAGACACAAAGTCGGGCTCTTCAAGATCAAAGACAGGTGCGGTGGATGGTAATGTTTCCGTTGCAGTCTTGCGCTTCTTCTTAGGCGGCTTCTCCTTCCGAGGTCTGAGTAACTCAGACGGGACGGTATCAGCTTCTGCGTCCTTGAGCAGCTCAGCGAGTTCTTCCGGATCCATTCCTGTCCCTCTCTTCCGATCGACACTCCACACCTGCTCGCCATCCTTCATGATATCTTCCCAGTTCATCCCCATACCTTCTTCCCCATCGTCCTCTTCCTCATCGTCTTCATCATCATATTCCTCCTCTGAATCAGAAGCAGCGAAATCTAAATCTTCAAGAGTCAAGAGAGACTGCTTCAAAGTGAGCAATCGTTGCAGGATAGGATGCGATTTGAGGAGTTCTGGTCGCTGAGCATATTTCTCGCTAGCACAAAGATGAAGGTAAAAGGCGAGCGTAGTGGTATATGATAGTAAAGTCTCTGTGCATAACATTACTTTCAAGCTCGCAGATTCTTTGATTGACGACGTACGGTAATGGAGGTGGAGCATCCCAAGACTGAGAGCGTCAGGATCTTCAGACTGAATCCTAAATATAAGTCAGAAGAGCTCTTCAACATTCCATTATAGCGCTCACTTTTCGAGCTTGGCTTTCGTCTTCATGAGATTTAAGGAAGTATCTTCCCAGTCGCGAGCCAATGCAAGAGTTTCCGGACTTGTCTTTTCCAGGTGATGAATGAGGGCCTTCTTGTCTGTCGGCAATGCCGCGAGAACGGAGGGGATGGGCTCAATAATGCCACTGAGAAGCTCAAATGTTAGAGTAGAAATATATTGAAGAAAATGAAAGACGTACTCTAACTCGTCTTTTCGCTCGATTTCCGGTGCATCGTTAAGTCCAAAATCATCCGCTCCCATATCCTCCCGGGCTTTGCTTTGCAACCGTCTAGCTTCCTGTTCCTCGAGCTCGTTGCCTTCCTCGTCGTCGGATTCAAGCTCGGCAACATTGGAGGAATAGTATGCTGCTTTCCCTCGACCCCATGTTTCCTCCTCTGATTCAGATTGTTCAGAGGCCGACGAAGACGCTTCCTTTCCTTTCTTTTTCAGCTTTTCCTTCTTCTTCTTCTTGGACGGTGGTGCTAGCAACTCTTCGTCCTCGTCTATATCGTCCTCTTCCATGCCACCATCTTCTTCGAAGTCCTCTTCCTCTTCGTCCTCCAAACCCTTTAATGCAAAAACTTCGTCGTCGTCTCCGTCATCATCTTCGTACTGCTCGCCTTCCAATAAAATTTTGTCTTTGGACGCATGAACTAACAGAAATCATTGTAAGTCCCAGCATCACTAGAATGTTAGACGACTCACATTGATCCTCCTCGTCCAGCGGAATATCACTTATAGTATTCCATTTGTCCAGTTTCCCGTCGGCTTTATTGAGAGAGCGCGGTTTAATGCCACTAGAGCGCGATTTTTTTGAAGGTCGTCTGGGCATAGTTTCGGGTTGACTTCAGTTCTGCTGCAAAAAAGTTGGTTGCTGAAATTGATTGCCTCCGTGCACGTGATGTGAAGCAGTAATCAGCGGCCCGGTCTCTTGACTTGCCTTCGACATAGACCACCACCACTGACTCATCCACATCTTACCTCCAGCTACTTCTTTTCATCCTACGCGTTCAACGTTGAGCTTAAATTCATGAACAAGGTCAATGGCTAGTCAAAATTTGCTGTGGTATGCTCTAGGCTTAGTTCTGAAAACCACGGCATGCTAACACTGGCAGGGTTATCTTCTCCATGGACTCCGAAGGTTCGTGCAAGTTGTCGCAAATTTACACATTTACTATTTTAGTCCTGGCGGAGCTGGCAATTACGCACATTCGGTGAGGGAGTCTCTTGTGGAAAGTTTTGTAGTTCTTTGCGACAGATCGCTTTAAAGGTTTAACAACGAGGTTCACGTCGAAATGGTGTATGTACGTGACTACGTGCTCTAAATATATCGGTACTTTTATGACTGAATAATCTTGGATTTATCAGACCATAAGGATCAGCGACTTTCAATTTCAGTAAATCATAGCTGGTACTTCGGCTATCCTGCTACGGACCTGGTAACGAAATAACGCGGACACGGGATTACTTAGCTTACTGGCGGCTGGAGCGCTCATATCGTGGAATATCATGCTTCTGTGGCTTGAAGCTTCTGTCACAGCTTGTTCTAAGATATCCAAATATTCTTTGTCAAGGAAGAATTGTCTTCTCTGGTACCATGTCGCTGGGGACACGTTGTGATTATTGTCAATGCCGTTCGATGCTACTGGACACGGGTCGCAATTACTACCTAGTCGCCACTCAGGCTAACATTCTATCTTCGGGATAGGCAAACTTCTCCTGAGATCTGTGTATTTCTCTGCGGAAAGACGCTGCCTTACGTTTCATACGGGTGTACCGAGCAGGATTGGCTCCACTAACGATGAATCCCCTCTAGTTGTGCGCTATACCCGGAAATGTGGTCTATTGTCACTTTTCTTAGGCTTGCGTACAACTCAAGATATCTATTTTTTTTGTCAAGGAGGAATTGTCTTATCTGGTACTATAACGCTGGGGACACGTTGTGATTATTGTCAATGCCGTTCGATGTTATTGGACATGGGCCGCAATTACTACCTACTCGCCACCAGGCTAACACCTTGTCGTCGGGATAAACAGGCTCCTCCGGTGCTCTGCATATATTCACTGCAGGAAGATGCGCCTTAATTTTCGCACGAGCGTACCGAGCAAGGTTAGCTTCACTGGTCTCCTCCGACTGTACGCTACGCCCAGAAATAAGGCCTATTGTCACTTTTCATAGACTTGCGTACAAGTACGTGGATATCGTTCTCGGTAACCACCTTCTACGAAACGCCACTGGTTCTCCGAATATGTCAGACGACCATTACTTCTGGCTGCATACTCTCGATAAACTCCCATTCCAGGGTCTACGAATGGCTCTTTAGGACCTATTATGCCAGCTCTCACATCCTTATCTGGTCCATGAAACGTGCGTTCAAAACTAAGCCAAAGCAACCTCCATTTCTGAAATTATTCGGTAACGACTCCGATTTCAAGTTTCAGCCTTTCCCCTTTTCTTCTTCATTTTTCAGAATGCTTACGACAGAACACGCTGGTATCCAGGCCTCTTTCATTTTATTCTGAATCAGTTGCTAGGATCCTATTGTAAGTGTTATTATTCACCTACTATTTAGTGCTTAGCGCCAAGATTTCTACTGCTTATCTAGTGTAATGCTTTTGTTGGGCTGAAGTACGCGTCAACCTTATTATTATCCTGTCATAAACATCTTGAAATAGATCTTATCCAAATGCCTGTCATAATTCAACAGTCATCTTGTTACTTCTGTTTTATCTTCTCATGTGCACAGTTCACTTTGTCAAACGACATAGAACTTTGTTAGATCATATCTAAGTAGTTGCCGAGCTCACTTCAGCAGCGGCAAGGAGTGCTTCCTATTCTAAGAGCGCCTTCGAATTCGATTCTTAGTGTCCAAATAGGATTGAGTCATTGTGACCACATCGCCAAAACACAAGGTGCCATTTCATCTCCGGGAAGCCGGATGTACACGTACACGCATCCATACGGCTATACAGAGTCATGCGCGTAGTTATCGAGGCCCTCGCAATAGATACAGGTGTCCAACTAACTCTCTCCCATTGAAGCAGCTCCTCCTCCGGTGCAGCGGGAGGGCCAGCATCGAGCGCCGGTCGCCTCGTCAGGAATCCCCAGTGGCCGCTGCACACGAAAAGCCTACGGCATGTCTTAAAAAGTCACAAAGTGTCTGTCAGCGCTCCACGAAGTACAACGCTCAAAATCCATACATGCCTAATGATACATAAACGGCTCCGAAACGGGGAGGCGGTGCCCGTCCTATTTGCCGGATTTCCCTTTTGACGACGAGGATGATCTAAAACGTTCACGCCAGTAGAGTTAGTATGACTTGACACCCGACGATTCTCAGATAGAGCGGCTCCGAGAAACGCACCCTTCAGGAGCAGTATTTTTCATGATCGTGAGCTTTCCTGAAGATGCAGCAGACACCATTTGCTGCTCGATGGATTTATTTATCTTTGCAGTCAGGTTCTGGAATGGATTGGATCCCATGATGAGTATTGAGAATATGTGGGAGCCGAAGTTTTGACAGAACCTTTTGCATGGCTGCCTGCTTCATCAGAATGGGTTTCTTCGGTGCGATATTCTTTTTGCCCTTTTTGGGGTTTGCAGCCGCCTTTGCAGCATGCCGAGCTGAGGTGGCCTTGTTCTGGAGACCCTTGGTTTTTCCTTGGACCATAGCTGGGAAGAGTGTGGAGCGGTGCGGAGGATGGTGAGGCTGGCTGTAGAGAAGGTGGATGCGAGTGAAAGGTTTAGAAACGAGAGTTGATGATTGGCTGGTGTTAATGATCACGTGGTTCACACGGACTGGTCCCGCCATCCACCGAACCACCACCTCGTCCAACACAACCGCAAGCGCATCCTCCCCGCATAGCTGGCAGGATGCTCTCCGCGACCCCCAGACTTGTGCGCCTACAGTGCGCTGTAAAGGTCGGCAAAGTACGTGTATATTCGTCTGTACCAAAGCACATTGCGTTCTCAACCGTTGTTGCCGACAGCGAGGCTACCATGATCTCGTCACACTCCCTTCCAACAGACCCATCGTGTCCTTCGGTCCTCCTGGGTACAGCGCCGTGTCAGGCCACACCGTGACAGTTTTCGGATGCACAGGATTCTTGGGGCGCTACCTCGTGTCGAAGCTCGGTGCGTAATATCTCGCCTCGTCTCGCGCGCCATCGTGTATTTACGCTATGTACAGGCAAGATGGGCACGCAGGTGATCTGCCCGTACCGTGACGAAGATGAGGCCCGGCTCCTCAAGCCAATGGGAGACCTCGGCCAAATAGTTCGCATGGTACGTGACGTCTCCATTCCCATAGGTCCGAAACACCTTAACCTTCAGCACTCAGGAATGGGACATCCGGAACGAGAACGCGATCGCGGAGTGTCTGAGGCACTCTGACATCGTGTATAACCTCGTCGGGAGGGACTACGAAACCAAGTGAGCTTATTACTTAGCCCCAGCTCTATCCGGGGTATGCCCTTTCTTGCTCAGGTTACTTATGTGCGCTCAGGAACTTTGACTACAAGTCCGTGCATGTCGATGGCGCCGAGCGGATTGCCAAGATTGCTGCGGCGAATGGCGTCTCACGCTTTGTGCAAGTGTCACACTTGAACGCGTCAGAGTTCTCGGCGTCCAAGTTTTACGCCACGAAGGCGGAGGGCGAGAAGCGCGTCGAGGCTGCGTTCCCTGGCGCCACCATCGTCCGACCTGGGACGATGTTTGGGTACGAGGACAAACTCCTGACGAATATGGCAGGTAAGCAAGCGCATCCGTCGAATGTTATTTATCACGTCTTCTTTGCATTCTATTTTACATTTGCCGTGTCCCGTTTGCTGACCCGTCTCTGCTTATGTCAAGTGTGGCCGATTTGGTGGCGATTAAATGAAGGGCAGACGAAAATACGCCCGGTGCATGTGAGCTGTCTGGTACGACTTTATGACGTGGCGTCGTTGCTGAATAGAGGCCCTGTGTGTTTTAGGTGATGGACGTTGCACAAGCTCTTGCGAACTTGATGTCTCTGCCGCACCCATCGCACACCATTAATCTCCCGGGCCCTTCCATGCTCACGTACGAGTACCTTCTAGAGCTTGTTACATCCGTGACGTTGCAGCCTTCGTCAAATGCTCCCGTTCTGCCGAAACGCGTAGCCGTGTTGTTGGCTAAACTCGGACAGAATGCTTGGTGGCCGACGCTGAGTCCCGACGAGGTCATTCGGCGGTACATCGACGACTCTGACGTCGCCGGCGACTGGGACGCGATTGATGTGCCTAACCCCTCTGAGATTGAAACGCAGGCTATCACTTACCTTCGCCGCTACCGCTCCGCGTACGTCCAACATTTCCCCCTTGTTGCGACTTTCTTTTTTTACGGTGATTGACCGATGTGATTATTTCCCCTGGTATAGCGAAAACTTTGTGCGGCCGATTGTGTTCCCTCAGCGCCCTACCAACACCGTCGTAAGTCCGCCATGCCACAGGATGATTTGGAGGCGCTCATAATTGTCGTAACTTTTTTCTTCTGTTAGGTCGAGAACTATTACTAGACTGCGAGGGAACTGTGTAACTAGCGTATTAATAGAAAGAACACTTTGGAGAGCGTGCCTGGGGCTTCTTAGCGTGAGTACGAAGGAAGATTATGTTTGTGCGCAGCAGCAAGCAGCTTGGAAATGAGATGTCATGGATAAAAGTTAGGGACGGGGACCCACGGACTGGTTGAATTGCAAGCATGGCGCATGTCAGTTTTAGGGAGCAGGGGTTTGGAGAATGGCAGTCATGAGAAATAAATACAGTGCGATAGGGTGGTCGTGGGTGTGTGTTTAGTGTTACGACGAAGGGGAGGAGTAAAGTAAGGTAGGTCGCATAACATAAAGGGGAAGAGAGCCCTGGCCGACCGTTCCGAATCAGAAGCCAGGAGGCACGAGGGATTTTGGTTGTTGGCCCGGGTTGGCGCCCGGGGCTGCGGGATACGAGGATGGGGGCAGCATCTGAGAAAGCGAGATAAGAGCGGGAAAAGGGAGAGAAAAAAGGGGCAGATGGGGAAGCTGACCTGCTGCGCGCCCTGCTGCTGCTCGAACATTTCTTTTTCCTGGGCGACGATCTTTGCCTCGTCCTCGAGGGTGAGGGCGAGGGGGAGGGCAACGAGGAGGGCGGAGGTGGTGACGACCCAGACGATGTTGCCGACGATTTTCCCGCTGCGCTTGAGGAAGGAGGCGGTGTGTGATATGCGGGAGGCAATGGAGTGGCGGGTGGTGGGGGGGACGATGTCGACGAGGGCGGCGACGCGGTCGAGGAAGGACTCGTCTACGGAGACATCGGAGGCGACGGAGGAGAGGGAGGCGGAGGAGGATGTGCGGGAGGCGGAGGGGGACGAGTACGGCGACGCGCCGACGTCCTTTTCGTCGACAATTTCTACCTTGACCATGGTGGACGTGTCACTGGCGGGTGACGCAGTGACACGGCAAGGGAGAGGCGTGACAGCGTCACTTGTGGTGACGAAAAATTTCGGCTCCGGATGCAGGGACGGGCAGCGCTGTGCCGCCGATCTGATTGGGGAGCTGGATTGGGAGGGATGACTCTCGGTTGCAAAGCACGGGCGTGGCTTGCGGCGCCTCCCCTCATAAATCTGGGTTTATATCTGGTTTATATATAAGCATTGAATGTAACTGTCACCGACGCCTGCTTCTCCCTCTTTCACTCTCCGCGTCATGCACCAGGATTTCCCCGACCACGCAACAAACCAGCCAGGTACTCCCCCTCGTCGTCCCTCCGCGCCCCGCTCACCGTCCCCAGGCCTCGTCCTCCCGTCCCAGTCCATCCAGAACCACATCCACGAGCTCGCCAAGACCCTGCCGCCCCCACGGAAGCAAAATACCGCATGCGACGCCTGCAGGTGTGCCCCCTCCATCATCCCCCCCTGTGCCCCGTGCTCATCCCCCGCAGGACCAGAAAGGTTAAATGCCATAAACTGCCCGGCCAGGACAAGGTAGCGTCCCCCGACTCCCGTCTTCTTCATTTCCTTACCCCCTTGTGAACAGTGTCAGGTAGCTGCCCGCTGCCGCTTCTTCGCCTATATATATATGCCTGACGTCCATCACAGCACTGTCTTTCCAAGAACTACCCGTGCACGTCAGTGATCTTGCTCTCCAGCGGTCCCGTCTATTGTCTCATCCATCTTGTCTGCAGACATTTTGTCCAGCAGGCCACCAGCGAAAAGAAACGCAGCTCCACCGTGGGCCGCCGACCCCGCAATCTCAGCAACAACGCGATCCACTCCCAGTGCGTTCATTGTCCTTGCCCCTCCCTCCATTAAATCTGCATGACGACCACCTTATTTCGTTCGCTAATTCCCGCAATCTCTTCATTTCTTGTGTCCGCGAATTTCTCGGGCTCTTGTTGATTAATATCTCATTTCAGCTCTTCATCTCCGGGGCCACAGAAGTTGTAAGCATGTTTCTCGATTCTCGAAGGCTTCTTTTGTCTTTATGGGCGCGCTACTCACAAATGGCCGCTAGCGCGCCTCCAAATCCGGAGCTTGTTCCTCTCAATCTTCCGCCTGCGCTGGCAATAACAAACGGCTCAACCCATCCCCCAACCCATGGTGCTACCCACGGCAGCGGCTCACCTAATTTGCCGCTCGCAGTGAGGTACAGGTTCTGCCCGTCAATAACCCTAACGACGCCTTCGCGAGAGGTGCTGTCATATGTGTTCGCTCCGCCAGACGGGTAAGTGCTCCCTTTATCCCGTCATCTCACGCTGTAAGCACCGCAAACCTGAATATCTACCGTCTGTCTTTAGAAGTGACTCAATGCCGTACTCAACGGGTTCACATAAGTCCCCTTATGATCCATGGGGTGAGCTCGCATCAAAATTAGAGGACGATGTATTCAAAGCAGAGTGCGTATCTTAAGTTTCATTAAAACCATCGTTATCATTATCATGATCAGCACATCATGTGAGGATCGACGCCACAGCCACTTGTGGTTTTGCACTGTGTACTGAATATTCGGTGACGCGCGGGAATCGTTTACAGAACCCCTACACGTCCTCTTTTCCCTATACTGCGCCCCGATGATGTGATGCTTATTACCCCCTCTCTTTTACCACAGGTTCGCACTCGATCTTGTGGAGGTCTTCTTCCAAATCGTGCACACTCGGCTTCCCCTCCTTAATCCCGCACAGTTTCGTAATCGCCTCTACCTCCAGCAAGGCGCCGTCCCGGGCAACGAGAAGCCGTTGCATCCCGCCCTCGTCGCCACCGTCCTCGCCTGGGGGACCAAGTTTTCCGAGCACCCGCTGCTCGTTGCAGACAGGCAGCGGCCCGGCGGCCAGAGCCTCCTCGCGAAGACGCTCATCGACCGTGCACGAGATCTGGCCGAGGCTCTGAAAGTCCACCGCATCCCTTCTGCTGATCACGTCGTAATCGGCCTCCTGATCGAGCCGCTGCAGAGCCGTAAGTTCCACGAGTCGCGTCCCTATCTTCGATACTGACCGTGAAAACTCCCCTTTTTTTTTTTTTGCGTCGCCGGTAGAAAATCCGGATGACCGCGACCGCGATGGTAATTATTTTTTTCGCCACGTTATCTTTAGCTAGCTTATATATATATATTTATTTGCTGATAGGCTTCCACGGCTTCTGGTTAACATGCGCTACCCGTCACCTCCTGGATCTTGGTGTACGTACCTCGCGTCATGCCCTTGTCATCACTCAAGTAGCAGCACGCTAACTGACACCCATCCGCCCACTCCAAACAGATCAATCACAAATCCGTGATGGCTAACATTCAGGACCCGGAGAGCCGAGGGACCATGATTTTTGCATGGTGGATGACCTGCATATGCGACGCCTATGCGTCTGCGTATTACCGTCGGAAACCCATCCTGGACGATGACGACTATGACATCGACTTTTACACTGTTGATCCCGTCAATCCCGAGATGGCGGACTCTCACAGCCCGATTCCGTCTCCGAGAGAGCAGTTGGAGGTTAGTAATTGACATTTCTTTGTACATTGGTGGGCAGCTTGGCTGATGGGCTCCTCGTGTTCTTCTTGACAGTTCCTTGTATGTTAACTATTACCCTGGCATTCAACAGTGCCCTGTGTACTGAAGTGATTTTTTTTGCAGGGCTATTATCGCGCAGCACATGCCCTCGCGCGAACGGCGCGTCAAATGTCTCGTCACCTTTGGCGTCCTGCGACAGATTCGGATGGGATTCCATATGAGGTCTTATGCTCGATTTCGACCTCTTTGACAGAGTGGCGGGACGAGTTCCTGAATCTTGTTGGCGTTCCTAGCAACTTTGAGGGTGGATGGGACTTCGTATCGGTAAGTGACACGTGCCTTCGTACCTTATATTTTTGAGACTGATGTTTCTCTGCGTCAGGCCGTATCTTCGTGTGCTAGCGATGCGACATACCACGTCATGTGGATCATATTGTTCAACGCTTTAGACGACTTTGGAGTCAAGGAGCTTAACCATGCCATGGGTGCTCTGCCGGCGAACCACGCAGAAATAGATACTGTGAAGCGGCGAGTGGCAGACGAGGCATTGCATGGTGCTCTACGTATTGCTGGCCTGGTAGGAGAATCCCATCAGTCGAGCATTTCTTCAGTACTCATCCAATTTATAGGCTGGCGTTTTGACATCAAATGGCTATTTGGTAAGAATTTACTTTACACTATATGCTCTAGCCGTTGCCGTTGTTCAATAGAAGTTTACAGCGACTTGATCCTGCGGTCATGCACGTCAGCTGTATACAAGCTGGAACGCTGCTCGCACGAGTCGGTCGACCGGAAGTGTCCAACTGTATTGCCGGTCTGGAGCAATATAGCTACTCTTACGAGGAAGCCGGCGATCAAGCAAACGAAATGAGACGGCTCTTTGACAACGTGCGAGCTGGACAGCGCGAATTGAATCACATGGCTTCAGTTACACCTCGTATGAACCATAGTTCTCAACCTACTTCTCCGTCCTCTACGAGCAGCAATCAACATCACGGTATGCTCGTTGACGATCAGTATACCAGCAGCAACGGTTCGCCAAATGTAATCATGACAGTCTTATTCCACTAAGTAACGCATGCTAACGTCCACTCTAGCAGTATTCTCCAGCTGATTCTTTCTCCTCAATTTATGGGCGATAATCCTTGCCTGGCTACATACGACCTGAACGTTCATGACGGTTCTCTTACGTTTTGTGTGGAACGTATTGTTACGACATTGTTACTGCGGTTTTTTTGTTTTATCGCATGATTATGGACATTATGCTATGCTATGTAGAAACGATGTAGGATCAATAGACTTTCGCAGGAAAAGAGTCAATGTATTACTTTGTTCGCAACTGTGGGAAGATGATCTCGCGCTTCCGCACTACACCTTTTCCGTTGCATTCATCCCAAGGATGAAAGGCTGCCGAGTTTCACAGCCTCCGACGTGCCCAATCCAAGAGTCATATGTTTAAATAGCCCAGGAGCCAAACGCAATGCAAATTATTTAATTATACGCAGAAGGACATGTGGTTATTCGAGATGTAATGAAAACGCGGTATAAGTAATACAAGCTACATGTGGTGGATGCGGGTTGCATAGAATAACGAATTAACAGGGAATGCATGTAGATGATATGATGCAGTTGGAAAACAAATGGATGCATGAACAAACGAATGATCAACGAGAAGCAAGGTTCATCGTGACAGACGTGAGCTAATAATTAGCACAGAGTGGGCGACCAAGATAGATAGCGGCAGTATACAACAGAATTCTCTGCTGCAAATAGACAAATCCTTGCTGCACGAAAAAAATTTACGAAGACATGCAACACTGATAGCAGTAACCAGCGTCACAGCATTGACATCCGTCAATGGGTGGATTAATCACCTTCCCTAACAATGGGCACACCGCTGGCGCATTGGAAGAGGGCGCATTTAACCGCTATGAGGGTATCGAGTTGCCCGGGTTCGCAGATACCGAGGTCGGTATTCATCTCAAGAAACGTTATGAGCCTGGTCATTGCATGCTCCGCCTCATCGATCGTCATCGGTGAGTTATCGGGAATTGGAGGCTCCGGCGCGTACAATGGCGCATCAACGTTGGCGTAAATGTCTTGTGCGTGGTATTCGTGAGGCTGAGTGGTCTCGAGATGTTGCTGCGGGACCCCCAGATGTTGCTGTGAAGCTTCGAGGTGCGGCTGGGAGGTCTCGAAATGAGGCTGAGAGGGCTCAAAATGCTGCTGGGGAGGCTCAAAATGCTGCTGGGAAGTCTCGAGATGCTCCTGGGAAGGTAATGAAATAGGAGGCTCTGTTGCGCGTTGAACGGAGGAGGAATGAGAAGACGAAACCCCATCTGGTGGTGGTGGCTGGTGCAAGGAGGGATGGACAGGAGATATGTCATCGCCGCGGTGCCGCCAAATTTGTATGCCATCTTGGACGTCATGCATAGATATATCCACTTCAGCTGCGACACGTGAATCGTTGTGTGCTGAGTGAGACGAGCCGCTGTGTGGCATCTCAGTTATGCGCTCATTATACGGGGCGTGCATTGCCGATGCCATAGGATTTATTGCGGTCCCCGGTGAATAATCTCCATGGTCGTGTTTTCGTTTGCCATCCGACCAGATCCCACGGGTTATGTTGTACCGATGCTTGAAATTATCTACCCATCCCGAACTCGCCTTGAACCTTTCGTCGCTGATGCCGTGTCGTTTGGCGATTTCTCTGGCTTTCTCTTTGATCATTATATCGCTCATGTTGATATCTTTCTCGTCACAGTCCTTGATCCAATCTGCCATCGCTTCCTCGATTTGTGGAAATTTGGAAGGCCTGAATGCATTATTAGCCCGACATCGAAATAAGGTATCAGCTCGATTTACCTGTTTTTTGAAAGAGGCTGTGCCCCTTCTTCCACCTTCAACCATTGTTCTCTGAGTTTTAGGATCTTGCTTATCGTACTCCGCTCAACGCCAAAGTGATTTGCAATATCTTCCTGCCGCTTGTTGGGATTATTGCTGGCATACAGACAAATGTCTTTGCGATCGGTATTGGTAAGTCTCGCCTTCTTGACCTTCTCCCTTGAGTTCGCACCCTTGTTATCCTTGCTAGAAGAGGCAACGGTATAAGGGGGATAAGAATAGACATTGACCACAGAACCAGATGAGATCGAAGTGAGGGTTGACCCCGAGCTAAGAGCAGGGGAGACTGGGCGAAGATCCATTGACGTAGAACCTGATCCAGACCTCGAGTGAGTGGGATGGTGTTCGTAAGGAGAGTAGGGTGATGAAAGCGACGTCGGGGTGATGGGATGATAAGATCCACTGGTAGTTTTCAGATCTAAGCGTAATTCTGGACTGTCCCCGCCGCCGTTAGGTGTATGTGGACGCGATCCAGGATGCGCCTGATGTATAGAAGAGTGATATCGCTAACCAAAGATTAAATGAGTATCGCATCTAAATTTTCATGAGAATTCTGAAAGGACGCACAGATGGTATGTCCTTTTCGCCTCTTGAATTCGCCGACCCTCTACGTGCAAGAATACCGTGCTGGACAACTGCCTGTCGGCGAGTCCTCACTCCTCGAGTAGGGCCTGAGCTCGGTTCAATTTGAGCAAATTCCTTTCTCGGGCCATTGTTTGACGCGCCATTATTAAGCGCAGGACCATTTCCATAGTGTGAATAGGGGTCGAGTTGATAATTCGAGTGTGGTCCAGGAGAGGGCACAGACGTCGTCGGTGACGGGTAGCTCGAGTCTTGATTAGATGCTGGTGCCCGATGGGCATTAGAAAACATCGCAAGCCCGGATTGATAGGGCGAAGTAGGATAAGGAAGGGAGAGATATGGCGAGGAGTCGTCCAGATGCGCGTGAGCTCGAGGAGTATGCGAAGAGGTCGAAAGGCTAGCACATTGCTGCCGCGGGTAACCTGGCATTACAAGGTAGTTTTGGTGAGATGCGTTCATATAGCAAAACAGCAGTGAAGCATGGGGTCAAAAATGGAAAGGATAATTGTGCAAGGAAGGAAAGCATCCCGCAAGAAATGACGCAAGGTTTATAAGGGATGCTCACCTGGATTTTCGCAAGTCAAGGAAGAAGTTTGAGAGCTCGGGACGCTTCAAGTTACGCGATCGTTGCCTTTTTGGGAGGAAGACAAGTTTGTACTTGTCTTCTGCTTATTATAAATTGTTGCGATTCTTGTTCTTTCTTTCATCCGTTCTATGTTGTTTCTATGCTGTATCTGTCAACATAATGAAGACGACCGTTCCATTTGAACCTATACGTTAACCCAACAATGGAGACAATGTCGCCTACAAGCCCAGCTGGCTTATTCTCTTTCGAGCACTCACGGCTCGCATGTCCTTATCAAGTGGAAGGCGTTTATTTACTCCATCCTCCCCGTAAGTAACTGAGCCTATAATCTTGATGCCGTCTTGATGGATTCAGTACCCTCGGTACCAATAGGGATCTCAGTCGTGGAAATGGCACCTGTACATGCGGCTATGGTCTGGCAATCTTCTCTACCTTGTCGATTGGCTGCCACACGGCCGTGTCAGAGAACATTAAAGCAATCCATGGAATACTACTCGATGCAACCCGATACAGTCCGCCCATGCTCGTTCCTGATCTTGATAAATACAGGGAAGATCTCGCCTTACATCATGCCCTGTCCTTCTGTGTCTTTCAGCTGGTCTGAAATATAAACGTCTGGTGTTCGTGGAGATGTTCGGCTCGACAAAGAATGTCTTCCTGATCAGAAAGCCGGGAATTCTTGCAACTTCATGCAAGCCTCGGAAATGAAACTCCCTTGTTGGGTTTGTAACCATCCTTCATGACGGTCGGGTAAACGAAATGACACTACTTACCTGACTAGTCTACAGGAATTTTCACGAGAAAAATGTATCTGCGTGAGAGCTATTTCTTACCTGAATCAAGTGGTCAAAGGGGCGGATTGCGCCATTCAGAACGCTTGTAAAGCCTCGTTGCTGCAACAAGTCGATGTTTCATGCTTTCATGCTTTCCACATAGAATGCAGACCATCATGATTCCGTCAAAAGTCCATCGATATACTGATCCTCCATTCGAAAATCGGCACATGCAGCCGCGAGACCTTTGCTCCGCAGGTGCACCAATCTTCTTTCGAGAACACTACGGGAGGTCTAGGAAGGATAGAGGAAATCTGTTATTAATGCCCCGCTGCGATTTTTAATACCAATTGAGCCTTTTCTCTCTGGTCAGTTGAAGGTTCTTGGGTCTGATGAATACCGTGGCGATTGCCTATCTGAAGGAGGATTGGGGTGCTTCGTTGGGGCGGAAGCATTCCAGCAACTTGGAGACGTCTTAAACTTGTAAATGAACCTTAATGAAACAGTTAAATATATTCTCACCACCCTCATCTCCAGAGAGCCATACTCCTGGCGATTGATGAGAAGCCTCTGCGTTCTAGATCTCCTTGCGCGTCAAGTGTAAAGCTAGTCTTGCGCAGGTGTGTCGACGGTCTTTGTTCTCATGCTGGGGCCGCGTCAAATACTGCTTCATCATGGGTCCGCTTATCTTTCATACATATGACCTCGTGCCTTCTCGGACTACTTTCGGGGATCTTTCTCTGCCTTGAGCCTCTCTCATTGCTATGATCGCGGGATAAAGTCTCCGGTCGCGGAGCTGTAACATGCTAGTTAATTATGGTCCCCGTCAAAAATATCCCCGGAATACCCTAAATCCTTACTGGTAGTCGGCACTGGGCACTTGGTGCTATCCTTGATATCTATCAGCATCATGCTTGGGATCGATGGAGTCGGATGGACTTAAGGACGTTCTACTTTGCTTATATAGTGGAGAATTGCACAAATGTATGCTCTTTCGAGCGATCCGAGACTCAACGTTGATTCAATCGTGTCTCGCAGTTATCCTTCATGCGAGGCCTCATTCCACTCACAAGCCGTACACCGGCTAGCGTATATTGTACTGACATATATTAACCTGCTTTGGTTGATTCTGATAGTACTTCGCGGAGTCCATAATGCCAGAAGCCCTGAAAATGCCAGCTCTATGTCTACCGTCACGTGAGACGTATTTCCTCGCACGCAATAAGTCAGGCAGTCTCTTCGTCGATCGGTGGGTAATTCCTGCCTATTATACCGTGATCGATGAAGATCCGTCGGCGGAAATACACGCAATTCATGTCGAACGTAGGTCTTCCATGGGTACAGAAAGCCGTTTAGAACTCCTGCATCCCCGATACTGACATTTTACCGAAAGGGAGATAGTGTAAAACACAACCCATGACTTGGATTCGGAGGCAATGTTCTCGTTAATTTCCAGTAGGCAAGCGCTGTTATTCTAGAAATAGCAGCAGGCTTCTTTATCATGTAACTGTGTTTCTGGTGGTTTTCGAACATATACATCGCATAAAATGCAGTTCTTACGTGGTCTCATTCAGTGGATTCTGATGGTGCTCCGTTCATTCTAGTCTTGCAGCTTCTAACTATCATGTAACTGTGTTTCTGGTGGTTTTCGAACATATACATCGCATAAAATGCAGTTCTTACGTGGTCTCATTCAGTGGATTCTGATGGTGCTCCGCTCATTCTAGTCTTGCAGCTTCTAACTAAAAAATTCCCTCGCAGTATCATAGCTCTGCTTCGTCATTTATACCCATGTTTAGTTCAATTGCACGGGAAGAATGCGGCTACACTACTAGTCACGTTGTACAGCTCAGAAGATCCTCTGAGTCATGAAGCATTTCCTTAGGAATGCGCGTTCTTTATAGCAAAAAAAACTTGCTCATGTTTGCTTCTGATAAATATAAAAATCAGAACGCAATTCAGAATCAGATGCCCCATTATCCTTCTAGCGGTTGACATGAGGTCACGACATTTCAACACTAACGTCAAGATCGCTGACATGAAGTGTCATCCTATACTTATCATACTAAAGGACTAAAATTCCGGACCATATCCTTTCTATCCACGTTTTAATGACTCTGTGATAAGGTGCGAAAAGAGGCTATATGAGATTGAGATACGTACAAAAACTGCGATCTCACCGTAAGTGAATGATCTCGAAGCCCTTTTAGTCTGACATGTTAAATTCGCGCACGCGATTTCCAAACAATCCATAGATGGAAACGTATTGTTTTGAAATTAAAATATGTCGAACTAAAAAATCGCAATCCAAAATTCAGTGGTATGTCCACACAACACGGAAGCTTTTACCTGCTCGAAAGGGGTACTTGCACACCATAAAAGGAAATCAGGTACGAAAGACTTACCGCCGGGAGAACTGTCGCGGAGGCTAAAGTTCCGTATATAGCTTTCTGCCCTGATGTCGCCATTCTCGGCAAATTGCTTCGGCCCTTACACGACTTCGCGCGAATATTGTCGCGTTCAAACTTCTTGGCAGGTGCGGCGCGTCTTTCGTATATTTGAAAGTTGAAACTGAACACTGCATGTAAAGGAGACAGTTCCCCGTATCCGCTCTTCACGCTGGTGCCTCTGGTGGCTCTGGGCCCGCAAGACCAGGTGACCCATCGGCTGTGGCCGGAGAAATGAGTCACTTGCTCGGACGCGCACGGAAAGTGGCCATCGTTAAATGGGGCGCGGAAAGTGGTGAAGGGGCGTCAAATATTCTGGACTAGCCCACTCATGATCAGAACATCTCTTCTAAAATCCTCCCTGGTGCGGCAGAGCGTAGGCTTTAGGGTGGCCAGAACGTCTTTGCTAGTCAACGTTGGATGTCACAGAACATTCATATCTTCGGCTACCCTCTATGATGCGGAGAAGAAATTAGATTCCAAAGAATCACATAAAAAGGCTACCGAGGCTCACAAGCGTATGCCAGACTCTTCATTGATATTTTTAATCTTTTTTGACCTTGATGCATTATTCAGAGGATAGGCCAGGATCTTCATCTCGAGCAACGTCGGAGCTCACCAAGCCCGATGCCGTGAGCACAATTCCTGCCTCCTATCAAGGAGACTGGGTTCTTTTCCATCCCGTGTATACTCCTGAGGAGCTTAAAGCTGTTGAGGTATGTTCAATGATACCAGAAGAATACTTAGAATTTGAATGTGCACTGTCGTTAATTCTTAGGTATTGCATCGAGACGCTAAGACAGTCTCCGATAAGCTCGCGCATGGTCTCGTCAAGTTTTCTAGGTTTATGTTTGACTTCGTATCTGGATACAAACATCTTGATGGTCCTCCTGATCCCAATATGTCGCTCGAACAGCTCAGAACAGCTGGATATATGTTAAATGAGCGGCAATGGCTTAATGTAAGTCTTTCCCGAAAGAAGCGAATTTTTTTCGACGCGTGGTTACTCATCTAAATTTTTAGCGTATATTATTTCTTGAAACCATTGCCGGAGTACCTGGAATGGTGGCCGCTACGCTTCGTCACCTGACAAGCCTTCGACTTATGGTAGCTAAGATCCTTTACTATGCTATTCGAATAATCTGGAGCTAATGTTTATTCTAGCGTCGTGACAGTGGATGGTTTGTGATGGTCGGTTTGTTCCTGTTCTGCACTCATAAATGTTTTAAATAGGATTCACACATGCCTAGAAGAGGCCGAGAATGAAAGGATGCATCTGATGTCAGTGATTTTCGGTATCGAGAAATAGTCAGGTGCTTTAACGTTTAATTTATCGTTCAGGACATTTATGAACTTGAGGAAGCCCTCTCTTATGTTCAGATTACTGGTTCTTGGGGCACAAGGTGTCTTTTATAATTTATTCTGTATGTTCAAATTTATCATCCTGCATATAGTAGCTAATTTCTTTATCAGTCCTTTCTTATCTATTTTCACCAAAGACCTGCCACCGTTTCGTGGGATATCTGGAGGAAGAGGCTGTGCTTACATAGTATGTATATTTTCTTCATTTTTGTGACCTTGATGCTAACGAAGTAAATTAGCACGCGCGTCATTGGAGATTTGGAGGCGGGATTTATCCCAGAATGGTGAGCGATTGCGCTATCTCTTGCGATGACAACAGAACTCAACTATTCGATGCAGGGCTGATAAACCAGCCCCGGAAATTGCTATCGACTACTGGAGGCTAAATCCCGACGCCATGCTTCTGGATGTTTTATACGCTGTCAGATCCGATGAAACTACCCATCGATTCGTCAATCACAGCCTTGCGAATCTGAATCCATCCACCGATGTCAACCCCTTCGCTTTCCGTGAGCCTGACATGCATACGAAAGGTCATAAAATTTCGTGAGTAATTTTTTATCACGTACTTAAGAGCATTATCTGATATATGTGTGTATAGATTTGATCGTTCAGAGTCTGAAGACTATGTTCGACAGTCGCATGAAATCATGCAAAAGAAAATGCAAGAAGCTCAGGGACGCCACTCAAATTCTACGTAGATTTACATTATTGGGCTCAAATAACATGGTGCAAGTCGTAGTACTGTAAGGCTCCGAACTCTCTTAACCCCCACTCACTGTAGCATATGAACGTTAATGAACTGTAACACTATGTCTAACTCGTATTATTTAAATATTACACCTACTTTATACGCACCTCTATCATTTATAGTACATGAATAATATGCTTAATGTAGGAAACTCGTTCTGGAGTCAATCAAAGTACTTGTATGCAGTCCTTGTGTGCCCTTGCATATTTTATTTATTCAAGGGCTCCGAGATATTGCGGTATATTTATAGCCTATCTGAGACGATCAGGTGATCGACAGTGCTTTAGCCTTTGGCAACAACGTCACTCAGTGATGATCAGTTCGGTTCCATAGGTCACAGTGAGTGTCCAACTCAACTGGACATGCCTCTTGAAGTGAACACACGTCGCATTAGACAATCACCATCTTCTCGTGGCTCCTAGTGGATATACCCTTTTCCTTGTGTTCTTGAGCGACATGGTCAACGGTAACCCTATTGCTTCTACCTCCAATTCTGGCGTCGGTCTCTCTCCTGTTCGTGGGTCCATGAACGTTGAGCATCCCCATCCGCGAATTTTCATTGGCCCCATGCCGGAGAAAGTCATATCACACACGGAAGCCCAGGTCATAAAGCGCAAGCATGGAGTTATATCCTTTCTTTTACACCATGGAGAGGGGATCGGTGATCACGAAGACAGAACGGCGCAGAAAATTAAGGAGCATGCCTACCATTTCTTTCTAAGCAAAGGGGGGAAGGCAGAGGATTGGGGAGAGGATGAAGAAAACAGCGCGATAGTTGAAATGATGAAACGCTGGAAGGAGAGCGAGTGGTCGCATGTTCTTGCTCATAGACAGCACAAGAAGAAGGACCCAGCGCAGCAGCCGAGCCACTGGGTTGGAGGCAGTTTCGAAGTAGGGAACTTTCTGGGCATAAGCATTTTGCGTGGACTCCCTTCAAGCACTGCTGAAGAGCGGTCTCCTGGAACTTCCTCTCAAAATCCTTCCGCAATCGAACGTCCTGTGGGCTCACATCACCCGGCACCATCATCCATAGTCAGTGAAACCTTTGTTACGGCCCATTCTCAGCCAATTCCTTCAGACACATCCCATTCTGGGGCTATCGCTCAAATAACGACGAGTGTACTGTCCGAAGGAGGCGGAGAGGACACATCTCCACCGAACTCCAACACAAGTCTCCTCGATATGCCAGAAGATGAAATTACCTCGAGTCCCACAACTCCGCAAGTAGCTCGTTCGGATTTTATTCGACGACCTTCTGTGAAGGCCACGTTCTCTGTCAGGAGTGACGGAAAGCTGGATGTCAAAGGCAAGGGTAGAGCGAAACAGGTCCGCTATGCTGATATCTCAGAAGGGGAAGAAGACACTCCTGCTCTACCTTCTGAAGTCTTGAAACGGAACGAAGAAACGCTTGATCTAAACACCAGTGCTGGTGCAGCTATATCGCTACTGTCATCGCCGCAGCCCAATTCTCTTAAATGGGGTGATATTGTTCTCCGAGGTATCTATGGAATTTTTATGTCTTTTATGTTGATCCTGACGTATTTGACAGATCGGATGCTTGTTAGAGTGGTATATACGAAGTCCGAAGCAATCAGTCCGTTATTTGACGATGCAATGAACCGTACTACAAGGAATCTGCATTACGAGGATTGGGCTGAGTTCTTGGTCGTATGGCGCAAGGATAGCATCGAGATATATGAAGACTATGTATGGAATTATATCAAATGGTTGCTACATTTTCTGACATGGCGTGATAGACCATCTCAGCGAAAGAATGGGCCACAGGGCATAAGCACCTTGCTTATGTCATTCCGTTGAAATCTTCCCGTACTAAGCTTTCCTTGTATTCGTGGGCGGATCTCACTTTCTGTATAAGCTGTCCTCCGACGACAACCAGGCTAAATGCAGCGAATTCGCGTTGGATCTTCAGCCGTTCCAGAGAAGGCACTAATATATTCGTCTTCAAAGTTAAGAGTCGTTCGAGGGCCTATGATTGGACGTGGCATCTCTGGTACGTGTTAGAGCATACCGTCGAGTGATTATTATTTCTTACAGTCTATCACTTTGAAAGGCGTCAGATGGGCGGGCGGATTCCCAGTTCAATGGATATACGTAACCCTACCATGGATACGAAAGTGACGATTGATATTCCAAATCCTGGTACTATCGATTCTCCGAGAACCCAGCAGATGCTTAAGCGGGAGAGTATCATTGAAATTTGCATGGAATCGATGCGTGAACTTCCTAATTGGAAAAGCCTTATCGAACGGGAAATCCAAGGAGGAAAATCTTTGCAACTTGCGTGGCGATTTGGCACGAATCTGGATTGGGTATGGCTAGATAATGATGTTAATGGAGATCCGAGGGAGTGGGCAGTTTTGTCCGGGTTGGCATTCAAACAGGTAGGCCTAAGTTTCTACTGCATGAACGTATCTCACCTCTGTACAATCCAGTCTGCAAAACCACCAACGCTAGAGATCCGTCTTGTTGAACACTTCCCTGCCTACCTTTTTTTGAAGGATGGAAAACGTCTGTCTCAGCCTCCCGCCGTCGAAGGCTATGTAGATCGTATCCGACCAAACATGCAAACCAAGCAACCACTGTATCTTATGACCCATGATGGCAGCCTTTTCACTCTAAACCCAAATGATGCACGTCCCCCTTCTCCCCCAGGTCTTGTTTTCAGCCTTGGCGAGCTGCATAATTATGCGAAGTCCCTCCACCAGACGGAAGTACGTCGCGGCACAATACAGGTCACGCGAGCGACAGGTTTATGCGACTTGAGAACTATAGTCGCGGTGCGGAGGGCTTTCCAGATAAATCCACCGCATATGCATGATCAGAAAGATATTGATGATGACACGGAATGGCTTAACATTTGGTCCCGAACCGAGGAGATGACGGAGCATGACAACACAGATGAAGGTGGGGAGGACGGGTTGAACAAAGTAGAGGATAAGGCTACTTTGAGAATGAGGCGATCATTCGAGTTGCTGATGAACACTGGACGGGTTGTCAGATTTGAGGTAAGCATTTTCTTTCACAGTTCATTGGCTGATGTTTGACAAATCACTTAGGCTCATTCCTGTAAAATGGCATTGGAATGGGTAGAGCGGCTGCGAGTACTTGTGTTCTATTGGAAACATCGACATCGTGTGGACGCCAAGGAAGAGATCGAACTTGCCCAAGCTCGCCGTCCCCGTCTTACCCCACAAACACGAGTTTGTCAAGATCAACACGCTGCTCCCGATCCACCACCAGACTTATCAGGCCCATACCCAGCTTTGAATAGCCTGTACAACTGGTGCGTGATAGAGGGATGTAAACCTGTTCTCAAAAGCGGCAAAGTGTACGTGAGGAAGGGCTTACGTGGACGATTTGAGTGAGTATCCGATTCTTGTAATTCTCATACATGCGTCATTCATAGTGTTTGTAGGCTCACACAACTCCTTCTGGTGAACGGGCAACTCCTTCGATTCCGGATCACACCGAACTCTACATTAAATCGAGCCGTCAAGAAGAAGACCAGTCTTGTGGATGCGTATATCTGTTCGGGATACTTTGCTGCTATAGCCCTCCCTAAAGGAGAGTATTCACCCGATGCAGAACCAGCACCGCGCAGATATCAGGACGGCCTTGAAGCGGACGATCGGGACGAGGACATGCTTTTTATGGTGTTATATCACCCGGTAAAGCTACCAGCGGAGGAAGAGCATACAGATCTTACATCGGCCAGCCAGACGCCCATGTCGCCTAAAGGCGTGCGAGGACTTTCTGCTAAACGGAAGACGCTCATGTTTCGGACGAGGAGCAAGCTCGAAAGAGATGCATGGTGTTGGGCGCTGAATTGCGAGATAGAGAAGCTTGCCAGAGCACAGAAGGAGCGAGAGAAGAAGCTCAGAGAGACGGGGAATGTGGTGAAGCTTGCGTAGCAGAATTATAGCCGATTTCATCTGACCGATTAGTATTTTATCATTAATGGCATAATACCACGCCTTCTATCTTCGCACATGCATAGGAAGTAAAGGACGATAATTTAGACGCGCTCCATACACAACTACTTCTTCTTTGGCTTCTTCGCACTGTCAAGTCGTTAGCATATCATGGAAAGATAGGAATCGTATACATACCCGTATTTACTACGAGACGTAGCACGGTTTACGACGGCACCGAAATCAAGCGCACCGCGAACAAGTTTATAACTGGAGTCTGCCAGTAAGAAAACACACTTCCAAGGGAAAAATAGCACGCACCCCACACCAGGCAAATCCTTCACACGTCCTCCTCGAACGAGAACCACACTGTGATCCTGCAAGTTGTGCCCTTCTCCTTGAATGTAGGCCATGAGTGACTTTCCGGTGGAAAGCTTAACACGAGCGACTTTTCGCTTTGCAGAATTGGGTTTCTTGGGCGTTTGAATAATCAGGCGCGTGATTACACCCTTCTTCTGCGGGCAATTCTCCAGAAGAGGAGATCTCGCCTTGGACTTTTTTTTGGGCACTCTCTTCCTGCGCATGGACTGGTTCAGCGTAAACCATGGTGAGGGCGTCGGGTGGAAGGCTCGGAACTGAAGAAGGGGGTTATAGAGGGGCTGAGTCTGGCTAAGCATGCTGCGGCCCAGAGCCGGAGCCCATAGGGAGGGTACTCGAGCCGCAGCTCTGAGTGCGGAGAACATTGGTGACGGCGAGTGAGGAAGCTGAAGAATGTGTGCCGGATTTGGACAGAACTTTGTTTACTCCACTCGCCTACAGCCAAACACAAGCGCGTTTGTGGCTGAGGCGTAAATTGCAGAACTCGATTCACGCCTTTTCCACTACCATGCCTGTGGCAACATCGTCGCGCCGCAAGGCCAATGTACGCCGTAAAGACTCGTCGGACATTGAAGATGAAGTCCCGACACAGCAAGTAGCAGAGGAAGTGGTCGACGACAGCGACAACGAGCAGGCGCGACGGCCCTCGAAGAAGGCCAAAAATGGCGTCGTGAAGAAAGAGGCGAAGAAGGGGAAGCGACGCGCAGATCCTGAATACTCAGACGATGGCGCAGCGCGTGTTGAAAATGACGAAGAAAGCGAGGATGAGAGAATCGACGTCGCGAACTTCCACGACCAGCCTCTTCGTAAAGTCGATGCCGCAAAACTGAGGGGAATCTCAGAAGACTGGATTAAAATGGAAGAAAATATCCATCAGCATTGGGCTGCAATCGGAGAGGTAGCCGTGTCGATGGCTGATACAGCAGTGGGCGAGGACAGGGAGCAGGTGGGGCGCGTTTCTCTGTAACCCAAATATCTTTTCACGCTGCTTGCAGGGTCTCAATGAACTGGACCAAATCATGAGAGACTTCATTGATATTGGCGCGGAGATGAAGGCTCACGCGAAGGCCATTGATGAGATTCAACAGCAAATCGCGCGCAACGACCAAATCGTAAGCACATCCACGACGCGTCTTGTGAGCACTTTATGGATTGCTTACTGTTCAAGATAGGATAACATCCGAACTAGATACACTGAAGGCGTCAACAACAACATGGAAGAATACGCAAAGAAGACGTCACGTCAGAAGTACGCGACGCGAGATGAATATATCGACTTCAAAACGAACATATATGTACGCGTTTTACTTCAGCTTCCGCGAGACTTGATGTCGATCCTCTGCTCCTGATGTAGGAAGCACTCCACCCGAACAAACCTATGCCACCCATCATGGACTTTGTTCCCAAAGGTTGAACCTATTTCATCCTAGTTGTAAACGTTTGTTGACCACCTGACAGAGGACGGAGACGTTAGCGACGACGACGACGACCTGGAAGTCGGAGGAGTTACTCAGAATTACCAATGTCCACTGACCTTGACGCCCCTTGTTAACCCGGTAACATCGTAAGTTATATCGACTCTTGATGTCGCTTAAAACCGTCTCAACTTCTTGCTCGTCTAGATCCGTATGCGGACACTCATTTTCCGCCGAGGCCATTAAAGCAAGTTTCCGTCATCCAGGGCAAACTATCAAATGCCCTGCAGCAGGATGCAACAAATCCTTCAAAGCGTCTGATCTTAAGGCCAACAAGGAGCTCGCAAAGAAGGTCAAGGCGCATATCCGTCGCGCGGAGCGTGCGGCAGAGAACAGCGATGCTGAGGAGATCATTGAATGATTATTTTTGGCTAAGCTAAGATTGAGTTTCAGGCTTAGACGCTGTTACATACTATACACACTTTCCGTTAATGTATGATATCTCTGACTCGTATACCCTGTATATTAGCCGTCTCTGTAGGTGTATTTAGTGTACATATGTCTTTGGACATTCCAGTAGGGCATGCAGGTTTCCGTCGCTGTAAATAACACAGCTTGTCTCCACACTTTAACTGAAAATCAGAACATATCATGGGGTTTGCTGGCATTCTAGATCGCCTGGCTCCAAATTGCAGGATTGTCCTGTCATTGGCCGATACGAAAGACCACCTTACCCCCGCGGTTTCTCTTTGAATCTTTTTGCGTAAGGTTCATATCAAATTGCAGCTTCTAGGGCGAATAAGAATGATGTACCGGAGATGATACATAATTGTCTGAGGGGGGATATAAGATTCTCCAGTCAAATGCGGACAGTAAAATCTAGTACGCCCGAATGTTCTGGAGATCCGCGAGGCCATCGTTAGATGAGGTTGACGGGCGTCCGGATGTCCTAGCGATCGTTGAAATTCGCCACGCACAGGATTCGGTTGAACCGGCTAGAATGCGAGGAAACATAGGATATCGCAGCCAGCGAAACTTTGTTAAGAAAGAATCACTGGAGACATAGAGCCAACAGCTGAACGGAGCAGCTACGCCGACCGTGCGTCGATCGTCTCCAGCCTCATGTTGTCCGTGCAGCCATCGGATATTGGGGTGCCTCCTGCCAAACATACGATCGAGTCAGAGATTCGATTGTTGCAACACCAAACATCATCCTGGGGTGGGACATGTCGACAGCCGCTTCAGGAGGGACCTTCTCTCGCAGTTTGGCTCTGATTGACACATGATGTGCTCGAGTTAGGCCCCTGCGAAATTTGTCCTAAATAATGGGGCCCCCAGGCTCCTGAATTCAGCCGGCAGAATCACGGGAGGGAAATGAAGAGCTCTTTGTTCTTCGTTCTTTGATGATGCAAGTCTTAGTAGAGCTATTCTGGGACTCTTGGAGAAGGTTCAATTTTATCATTGAAACACGACAGAAAGGAAGAAAGGAAGAAAAAAGAGGTTCTACAGGGAGCACTTAACTCAGTCAGTGTCCATGCTATTATTGCCGCCGCCCGCATTCTCTCTATCAGCCTGCTCCTGTACAGCTCTCAGGAAGGGGCCGATGCCCGTCCCTGCTTCATCTGGCAGCCCGAGGCCGCGCACCAGCCCCCCTAGCAGACCCGTCCGCAAGGCCTGATCGAAGCTCGACACCGCTGCCCTGAATTGCGGTGAACTGCGTATCATGGATGTATTTAATTTAAGACAGGCAGGATCAGCGAAGCGCATGACGTACTGGATAACGCGTTGTAGGACCTCGGCGGAAGGAGGCATGGGGAGATCTGGTGGGAGGTGGGGGAAGAGGGCGGGGATAAGCTCGGGGTGGTTCGTGAACAGGGGCGTGAGATTTGCGGGGGTGAGGATGTCGGTTAGAGATAATTCTGGAAGAAGAAAAAAACATATATATTAATTACGAGAAGGTGTGTCAGAGGGGAAATGGATGTACCTGGAGGAGCTTGCATGGCATCAGTCTGTGTCATTGAGTTCAGCGCTGCTTGGAGCGCAGAAATCTGCTCGGGGGTAGCCTGGAATCCCGAGCCACTGGTGCCAGATGATCTACACAATCCAAGAACCTAGTTAGTGGCACAGTCCCGCGCCCCGAATGGAAATGCTACACACGAGGCGGTCTGTTGTTGTGAACTGCCACTAGCAGCTGTATTCCACACGAGCTCATGGTCAGGGTCTTGTAGGAGTCCGTTTACGTTCTCTGCGAACTCCTGGTCGCGCGCGGATGACGCGTCCTAGTGGTATTATGGGCTAAATGGTATATTTTCAAGGAACGGAATAGCCAAATGTACCTGCATCCAGAACTGTGGAACAATGGAAGTTCAGATGATGCTTCAGGGAAGTAAGAAAGCACGCACAAAGTGTCTTTGGTTGGACGAGGAGAACTTCAGCACGTACACCCGGCCAGAGGAGGACTGCGAGACCTTGGTGAAGGTCGCATCGGAGGGGAAGAGTATTAAGTCCTGCAATGCAGCGTTTGTCCATTAGACTATGGAACAAAACTTGACAACAAGCGCCACATACCTCCTCAACTTCGTTCGTCGTACGGTTCTTCCAGATGAAATGCAGCAGGCCGTCTTCACCGTTGGACAGGACAATCGAGCCCTTTGTCGGGCTGGGATCCACAACGTTAGTGCCTTCCCGGCGGAAGGCTCGGCCAGCTTTGAATGCAAGTAATGTATCGGACATGGTGGTGGTGAGCGGTGTGCAGATGCGCGCGACGCGTCAGTGCCTTCACTTCAAAGTCCGACGCTCATCGGGCACAGCGGGTCCTAACCATAACATTGACACTGACTGTATGAATCTCCCCGGCTGAACATGCAATTCGACGAATTCGACGATCCCCCAGCATGGGGCGTCGCCTCGCCGCAGACTGCCGATATCGTCAAGGATGCTCTGAGGAAGGAGCAGGTCATAAAGTACGCTTTCTTCCTACCCCAGTGGTGCTGTCTCTCTAATAATGTGCATGTGCGTGCAGGGAAATCACGGCGTGTCAGGATGATCTTCGCAGTGCGTTTATGCGTTCGCTGGTATGCTCAAAGTAGTTGTTTTGTTGACTCTGGAGTCTAGATATGTTGGCTCGTGTGCAGAAGGTGCAGAAGGAGGTGGAGAAGCTGTCATCAGGCAACGAGACGCTGCAGATGTACATTGATAATCTAACGGTCCAAATGGCAAAACGACGTTGATTCTGTGCTCCCCACTGTGTGTGTGTGTTGTTTGCGTGACTCGAGATTCGTCTCCAGTTGCTAAGTGATATAGAGGTAACCCTCCAACGAGAACGAATCCATTACATTTCCTATAGCTAATGAAGCGTTTAATGTTCACTCCATTGTTCGCTATATCCACAGGAAAAAATATCATAATATACAGATAACACCCGGACGGAATTGAGAAAGCTAATGACTTCGGCCCGACAGCCATTGCAAAACGATGTCGCTGAAATAAGATGAGCATGGAGTGACGCCCGAGATCTGCGAAGACGTACAGATTGTGTTGGCTTTTCATGGAACACTGAAAGAATGTTAGAGGGAAGGGACTATGAAGGTAGAACGCGAGGCATACCGAATAGCACTGGAGAAGTTGTGGTGTATTTACGAAAGCTAGTGACAGAGAATGAGGGAACACGTACCGAGACTGGTCGATCAGAGATTTTGTCCAGTTGCCTACGTAGAATATATTATCGGTGATTATCTTCCTGAGTCAATGGAGCACTTACAAGTTTGTTATCAACTCCTTCACAGAGGCATGTCCGGCGAGATCATTCTTGTTACCGAGCTGAAACGAAATATTAGTAGACTTTAAGAATTACTCAGGAGGAAATGCGTACCACCAGCAATGGAACACCCGTTAACGTTGGCTGGGCTAATAGTTGGTGGAGTTCGAAACGCGCGGTATTGAATTTCTCTTGCTGTTAGGGCGTAAGTTAAGTAGTGGAATAAAACATGGTAGGACACACATCAATGGAGTCCACAACGAAACTATAGGCGTATAAGCAAGGTGCAAACTGATAGGCTGGACTGCGCTCACACTATCGCATCAACGCCATGGCAGTATCGCTCCCACATTGAACGGAATTTCGGTTGGCCTAGGTACGACATAAAGGGCGGTTGGATACCAGGAACGGCAGACAGGCGCACCGGCAACATCCCATATCTTGAGGGTTACATTTCCTTTGCGCACCTTCCGGAAGTTGAATGCGACGGTCGGTACAACGTCTTCGCTCCACTGGACACAGTACATGAGATACTGATAAGTAGAGAACGCAACCTGGGACGTACTTGGCCGGACATAATGACATTGACAAAAGATGTCTTTCCTGAAGCCTAAAGACGGCATGATTAACAGATACCACGGTATAGGGTGGACATAGAACGCAACCTGCAGGCCGACGACAGCAATCTCAGCAGATTTGGAGAAGAACAGCCTATCGCAGGATGTGAGCAGCAGATATAGTGCTTAGATCAAACGCGACGTACCCGCTGAACCATTGGAATAGATTTATGAAGAAGCCTGGCATGGTAGACGGATGAGAAGGCAAGTAGACAGCCCACGGTGGGGCCTAAGCGTCGTCGTTGCCGCATCGGTCCGGGGCTCGGTAGTGACGGAATGTGTGATGTGATACGTGTGACGCAGAACTGGTCGTGGCAGTAACGCGCGTGCGTGACAGTACAATTTTCGGGATATTTCTGGCGATTTTGACTCCGTGAATACAAAATTGTACTTTGTCGGGGAAGCAGGCGGCCAAGGCTTTGTTGACTTTGCTCTACTGCTCAGGCTTATCTATTGCTCGGGCTCATATATTGCTCTACTCTATCCTATCTCCTTCTACTCTATCTTCCTCTAATGCACGCCTGGAACCGCGCAGGTCCTAGCCTATGTCGCTCAACGCGCTCCATACACTCCACCGTCGTCCGCGCAGAATCCTCCCTCTCAGCCCTGCTCAAATCTGTAGTCATCCCCCCTCATGACTCCTCACAGGACATAATCCCCCAGCCTCTCCCCGAACCTCTCCCCGTGCCCAAGTCCAATCCTACAGCACACATTACTCCACAACCCATCACTCTCCCGCTCCCTTCAGATCTCGACAGCGTCGCCGAAGAACGCACCCTCGCCACCAAGGAGGACTTTACAAGGCGTCTTTTACGCCTGCGCAAAAATGAACGCACGCGCGGCGTCGCTTCGTCGTCCAAGAGAATTCTGGCCCATGGCAAGTACGTAGCGCACTCGATAGTCAATGCCCTTCAGGTATCTAGTTTACCTGACGAGTCTCCATCGTCTAGCGGGCCAGCTCCTAAAGCTCGCACTTTGCCCCTCGCGGCTCCCGATCTTCCCCCTGCCGTGCCCCCTCCGTCCAAGAAGAACAAAAAGTTGTCCTTCCCATTCACTGAGGCCATGGAGAAGCCCTCGGGACCTCAAAACACGGTATCCTTAGAGCCGCAAAAGACACCGCCCTCAGATTCTGACGGTAAACTATCGGCTAGAGCCAAGAGGGTTAAAAAGGCGAAGGCACGGGCGAAGGAGGCGAAGGAGAAGAAGTTGAAGCTGAAGAAGAAAACAGTGGAGAAGCTACAAGAAGGCAAGCCTGAATTGTGGGATGTATGGGACAAGACCGCCGCAGGCATCGTTGGCCAGCCATCCGGGAAAGATGACTGGAGTACGGGTTGGGGGGAAGATAGTAAGTACTGCGACGAAATAAAATTCTCCGTTTCCTAACATTTTTTGTGCACTCTAGAATTACGACCTTCTGAAGACCCGAAAGATGGAATACCGAAGGAGCGGAGAACTCCACCGCATATGCCTGCCGTATTTTCGAAGCGAATAGAGGGTCTGTTAGAGCCGACAGAAGGACCCGTTCTCAAAGGTACGTAAAATGAAATAACGAACAGGGTTTTTGTCATCCTAACCGCATTCCTAGATCTGCCACCCGTCTCGGCCCACAGGCCAGTAGCCACCCTCGCCCACGGGCTCGACCGCGTTTTATTCAAGTGCGCTTTTCACCCTTCCTTTACCCCTTCGTATCTCTAACGACCCCCCAGCCCCGGCGTACACTGGGTGCAAGACCCGCGCTCACGCGTATTCAACTTCCACCCCTCCCTCCAAAAGATACCCAAAGTGACCGACTTCGCCTTCGAGCGCCTGCAGGGCTTCATCAAGAGCTCACGCGACACGGACCTGCGCGAGCTCGCGCACCGCGAGAAGCGCACTTTCGCGGGTTCGACGTCGTCCCTCAGCGGGATGCTCAGCCAGATATACTTTTTAATCTCGGAGGACAAGGAGGTGAATACAAGTAGGCTGAGCATGTCGTATCGCGGGGAGGTGAGTTGTGTATTTTTTTGGTTTGCGGGGGTATGGGATAGTAATGGAGAATTGTGCCAGCCGAAAACATTCACGTCGGGGCAGCGCATGCCTGCTTCTGTTTTAATGAACTACAAGGACGGCGTGTATGCGATCGATTCGTCAAAGGGTCCGAACGATGTCGCAGAGAAGAATATTCTTACGTGGATGGTATGTACCGACTAGAGTCGGTTTGCTGCTTGTGGATTTGACTCGCCTTTTGTCCAGGGCACTCTCCTCGAGAAGTACCTGACCATGGAGCAGGAAGAATTCGCGACATACATGCGCTCCAACCTCGTAGCAGCGCCTGGGGAGGCGGAGGAGGAAGATCCCGAGCGCGAGGCGTATCGCTATGCCAAGGTACATGATTCACTCCATATTCACAATCAATGGTACTCAATTACTTTTACAGTCCAACACCTTCGTCATGCGCTCCCAGTTAGACTGCAAAGATCCGCGTCTTCCAGGGACGGGCGTGTTTGACATCAAGACGCGCGCGTGCGTCTCCATCCGGCTGGACATCCTTAACTTTGAGGAGAACTCGGGGTACCTCATCCGTTCCCAGCATGGGCTCTTCGAGAGCTTCGAGAAGGAGTACTATGATCTTATACGGTCGGCGTTCCTCAAGTACAGGTGCGCTTTTCGCATCCTTCCTGTCTTATTTTGTTTTATTATTAACGTGATACGGCCACAGCTTCCAAGTGCGCATCGGAAACATGGATGGCGTGATCGTGGCGTACCACAACACGGAGCGGATGTTCGGGTTCCAGTATATCCCCATCGAAGAGATGGACCTGTGTCTCTTTGGGCCCGGGGAGGGCGTTGGGGACAGGGTGTTCGAGAAGTGCATTGGCGTGCTGGAGAAGGTGGCGGAGGAGGTCGCGCAGTGCTTCCCTGAAGAGGTGTGTTGTTTTCTTTTTATTACTAATTGTTTTGTTGCTTATTGCGATTTTTGCAGTCTGTACGGTGCACGTTTGAGACTTTGGAGGGCAGTAAGCGGATGAATGTCTGGGTGGAGCCGGAGGAGTGGGATGAGGCGAAGGGGCCGCGACCCATCCAGCAGCTGGAAGTGATGGCGCAGAGTTTCCTCGGGAAAAATCCCGTCAAGGGTTACCGAGCCGTCAATACGATGGACGAACCCTGTACGTCTTTCCATCCTAGAATTTTTTAAGTTCTATTGCTCATGATACTACGAATAGGGTCCTTGCAGTACACGATCTCGCACCTCGCCACGTCCTCCGCAGAAATGCGCAACTCCCTCGCGGACGCCATTGCGCGGCAGTTCCGTTCGTTCAACCTGCCTTCCGGGATCCCAGAGGAGGAAGCCGAGGCGTTCTGGACGGGACTCAACTTTGGCGGGCAGGCGTCGACTGGGGAAGCGGTGCCGTTCGATGCGGACAATTTCCAGACTGCGCGGGCGACCATTGAGAAATTGAGGGCGATGGCGCGGCGCGGGAGGGAGGAGACGGAGCAGTGGAGGGAGAAGGAGCGAGGGAAGCCGAGGATTGTGCTGGGGGGCGAGGAGGTACCGTGGGTGGAGGAGCAGGAGAAGGATGTGGTGCTGCTGGATGTGAAGCCTGGAGCGGGAGAAGGCGAGGGTCACCGTGCGTCGACAGAGGTGCTTGAGGCCTTCGGTAAAGAAGAGACAGTGATCAAGTCTGCCAAAGGTGGGGAGCAGGCGGTCCTTGAACCCTCGGAGGGCGAGGGTCACTATGCTTCGTCGTGGATACCTGAAGCATTCGTCAGGGAGACGTCAGCCAGCGAGTCTGTCAAGGACGTGGAGGAAGCGACCGTCGAAGGCTCAGACGGCGGTGACGCTGTTGCAGCGACGGACTCTACGCGTGTCGATGTCGTCAGCGGCGTTATCGCTGATGACCAGGGTTTATCTTCATTGCCACGGCCTATAGATAACTCTTCGAGGACAGATGGTGCTGCCGACCAGTCAAAAGACGGTGGGCAGAAGTAATATGTTGTAGCTTATACTGGCAGATCTACAGCGAGACCAATGGAAGCAATACTAATAACGAGCGACTGGGCTTGCTGGACTGGAAGGACGCGTGCCCCGAGGTGCCTGCCGGGCCCTTGGCTCGCTTCCTTGTGGGAGAAGTGACGTCACTCGTGCAAAACACGATTCTCGTGACGACAGAGTAGAGACGCGTGCCCCGGCGAACGCACCCTAGATCAGTATCGCCCAAGTACAAAGGCGTACAAGTCTCTGTATTCCTTCTTCCCCACCCTGACCATCGCTTCTTGAAATATCAGGCGATATACGGGATCGCTCTTCGACGCCTACCGTCTGCATCCTGATAAGCGGTTCCATCCACGATGTCCGATGCACTCAAGAAAGTCCAGGACAAGCTCTTCAGAGGCGGCACTCCCGACGCTAATCAAGACTCACCCCCAGAACGCGATCAGGGATTGACGATCAACATCCCAAAGCCCCCAACGGCCCCAGCTGCGCCTGGCCCTCGACCGAAGCTCGCGAAGCAACCCGCTCCCTCTCCAGACGAACGGGAGGAGGAGGCACCGCAGGAAGTGCCTTTCCGTGTACGCCTGGCGGAAAAACTTGGCTCTGAGTACAACGGAGCAGAGAAGCATCGCCTTCAACAGGATGGCAGTAGGGAAAAGCATTGGAAGCGATGGGGTCCTTACCTCAGTGACAGGCAATGGGTGAGTCTATCTAATCAACCGTAATCGTCGTGGACCAGATTTACGACCGTTGCTTATAGGCTACAGTACGCGAGGACTACTCAGCGGATGGTGATGCCTGGAGCCACTTCCCCCACGCACACTCGCGCTCTCGAGCGTACAGATGGGGCGAAGACGGCATCGCCGGAATCTCGGATAACCACCAACGTCTCTGCTTTGGCTTATCTCTCTGGAACGAGGAGGACCCTATCCTAAAGGAGCGCCTCTTCGGCGTGACTGGCCACCAAGGCAATCACGGAGAAGATGTGAAAGAGCTCTACTACTACCTCGATTCCACTCCAACGCACTCCTATATGAAGTTTTTGTACAAATACCCCCAACGGCGATACCCCTATGAAGAGCTCGTGACTGAGAATCAGCAGAGAGATCGCGAAGTCTCCGAGTACGAAATCCTCGATACGGATGCATTCGATGAGGATCGGTACTGGGATGTATTCGTCGAGGTTCGTGGCTCCCCCATCGTGGTAGTTCTCTTTTGTTAACGTACCACATAGTATGCAAAGGACGACGATAACCCAGATAACGTCTATATCCGGATAACCAGCTACAACCGCGGACCTGATCCCGCAACATTGCACGTCATCCCGCAACTCTGGTTCCCCAACACCTGGTCCTGGCCGCTCGAGAAGCCACCCATGCCCTCGCTCTCGGGCTCCGTGCGCGGCGGGGACAACATCAACTGTGTTACCGTGCGGCATCCGACCCTTGGGAAGACACATCTATACTGCCTCCCCTCGCCGCCGCCCGTCGGGCCCTCGAACGATTTCGAGGTCGACCCGGACATCGATGCCGTCGAGCCTGAGCTGCTCTTCACGGAGAACAACACCAACTTCAGCCGCCTATATGGTGGTGTGAACGAGACGCAGTACGTGAAGGACGCGTTCCACGACCACATCATCCCATCACACCGCCCGCCGTCGTCCGAGGAGGAGCAGGAGGAGGGCTTCTTCTCCCACCGCGGCGCGCGGCCTCGCACCGCATCCACCTTCGGCGATGAAGCGCCCGACGTGCTCGAGGAGGGGCCCTGCACGCCCTACCCCGCGACGCAGAGCTTCGTCAACCCCGACAAGAAGGGCACCAAGTCCGCCGCGCACTACACCTTCCGCGACGTGCCGGGCCACGGCGGGTGCGCCGTCGTGCGGCTTAAGCTCACCCCGAAGAAGTTCGGGCGCGACGCGAGTCTGGAAGATGAGGTGGTGTTCGATGATGCAATGGAGGAGCGAAGGCAGGAGGCGGACGAGTTTTACGGGAGCTTGGTTCTGGGCCCGATTAGCGATGATTTACGGCAGATTATGCGCCAGGCGCTTGGGGGGATGTTGTGGACGAAGCAGTACTATAGGTTTATTCAGAAGGAGTGGATTGAGGGGGATCCAGCGCAGCCGCCCCCGCCCCCGAATAGGAAGTTCATTCGGAATAGGGTGCGTCGTTTCTTTTTTCTTTACTTGAATATTTTCCCCTGAAGACTCGTGCTGCAGGAATGGCGCCACATGCACATCGAAGATATCCTTTCCATGCCGGACAAGTACGTGCCGCCTTCACAGTCTCCAGCAGATTTAGACGTAAAGCTGACCAATGTGTAGATGGGAATATCCCTTCTTTGCAGCCTGGGACACGGCCTTCCACTGTCTTCCTCTCGCAGTCGTTGACCCCGCCTTCGCAAAGAAGCAACTCGACCTCTTGACGCGAGAATGGTACATGAAGCCTGACGGCCAAATCCCCGCGTACGAATGGAACTTCAGTGACGTCAATCCGCCCGTCCATGCCTGGTTTGTCCCTCCCGAATCTTGTGCCCTGATGGCAGCACTGATATCCTGCTGTCCCTCAAAGGGCCACGTTCCGTGTCTTCAAGATCGAGCGGAAGCTCCATGGAAGAGAAGACTTGGGATTCCTGGAGAGGGTGTTCCAAAAGCTGCTCCTCAACTTCACCTGGTAGGTGGTTTATCTTTTTTTCGCTAAGACTGTCCACTAATGTCGTCGCAGGTGGGTGAACCGAAAAGATCAAGGTGGTAACAACGTCTTTGAAGGGGGGTTCCTCGGTTTAGATAATATTGGAGCTTTTAACCGCTCGGAGCCGTTGCCTACCGGCGGAACTCTGCGCCAAGCCGACGGCACGGCGTGGATGGCGTTCTACTGCCTGAATATGTCAGTGAATCCATTAGTAGTTGCGATTTCGACGATTCTCATGGATCTTCTTGCTCAGGTTGAACATGGCGCTTGAATTGGCGAAGCACAATCCCGTGTACGAGGACATCGCTTCCAAATTCTTCGAGGTAAATAGTTCACCCCGTCCTGTACTGGTACCGATTACTCACGCGCCTGGTGTTGCAGCACTTCATCTTTATCGCGGATGCAATGACCTTCAGGGAGGGTCCTGGCGACAGTGAAGTTAGCCTGTGGAACGAGCAGGACGGCATGTACTACGATGCTATTGAGTTCGGGCCTGGGAATACGATGCAGCTGCCGGTGCGCAGTCTCGTAGGGCTCATTCCTTTGTACGGGACACTCGTGCTGGAACCCTCCGTCATCGACCGCCTGCCTGGGTTCAAGAAACGGATGGAGTGGTTTATTAATAACCGTCCAGAGGTGTCTGCGAGGAACATGGCCAACATGAAAGGTGCGGTTTGAGTCTCCTTGGACTGTTCGCTCGTTGGACTGATCGACTTTCATCTTAGCTGGCGGTAAAGGGCAGCGGCGGCTCTTGGCATTGGCCAGCAAGGAGAGGCTTGTGACGATTCTGCAGAAGATGCTTGACGAGGACGAGTTCTTCAGTGAACATGGGATTAGATCGTGAGTATCTGCCTCCCTATCCAACAAAACCCTGATATTAAATCATATTCACAGTTTATCGAAGCTTCATAAGGAGCATCCTTGGGGCATAGATGTACATGGGCAGCGCTATGAAGTTCCTTATTGGCCAGGTGACTCAAAGTCCGCCATGTTCGGTGGGAATTCGAACTGGAGAGGCCCAATCTGTACGTTTATTTCGGGACATGGTAATCTGAACCACTCAATTTACATGGCATAGGGCTCGCTACCAATTTCTTGCTTATCGAGAGCTTGCAGCGATTCTACCAGTACTATGGCGACGATCTCCAGGTCGATGTCTTTTTTTGCTTGCGAGTAGGCTGCATTTCTCATGCGCAATGATCCTCGATACAGGTCGAATGCCCTACTGGAAGTGGCGACTACATGAACTTGGTTGGGGTTGCTGAAGAAATCCAGCATCGGATAATACATATCTTTGGGCGCGACATGGAAGGCAGAAGAGCAACCAATGGCGGCAATGCTAAGCTAGACTATGATCCGCACTTCCGTGATTATGTTTGGTTCTACGAGGTCATTCGTGTTTTCTATGTTCGCTCGCCTCGCGCTAATCCACCGTATTACAGTTCTTCCACGCCGACAATGGGAAAGGCCTTGGTGCCTCTCACCAGACCGGATGGTCTGGTCTTGTGGCTTACCATATTCTTCAGAGTGGTAGCAGCTGTCGTTTGCCAAAGACCCCAAGGAGTATGTTGTTCATTCTTGTTTTGACTCAAGAGCTAAAACTGCTTCTCCTCCTTACAGCCCCTCGAAGTGTCTTGAACCATTATTTCGACGTCAGTGATTCTTCTTAGTTAGTCGTTCTAAGCCTGATCTCCTTGACTTTTTTCAGGAAACGATGGACCATTCGGAATTCGGGGACGATGCCAAGTCTGCTTACAGCGGATTAACTGGATTTGACCTCAACACGCTCGGAGATGTCTCGCCGGAGGCGTTATAAAGATGTACTAACAATGTTCCTTTTGACTTGGTGATTTGCCCATACTCCTTTGCGCGGACTTGCTATCGATGTATAAAATAAGTAACAGCGGAAACACGACCTGCATAGCTGTAGAATAGACAAAGATAACTAGAGATGTATACATGATATGGAAAAACTTCGAGCCAGGAGTTTATCGGCGGGTCTAATATGAGCCATGTGAATGTCCGGACCGACAGGCGTCGGGGACGCAGGAGTTGGCGGATGGAGTCGGATAAGGAGCGACTGATTCTGAATTTGATATGCCCCCAAATGGGAGCTTATAAGGAGATTAGAAGAGGGCCTCCGGAGCATATAATACGTCGAGTACATATACTCCCGATATCTTCAACACTGCCTACGCCGACGAGCCCAGCTGGCTCTCCCATGAATGTATGTACATCAGCGCTAAGCGTCGGCGGTCCACTGATTGGCACGCAGAAATCCGCAGACGGACCCTCGCAACAGGTAAGCCTGAGTTTTTATTAATAACCCCGCATTCGTCGCCTCCCGCACACGACTTTCAATGAGTGGCGACGACTCAGCTGCGAGCACTGTGTCTAATGGCGCCGGGGCTAGCAATGCAAGTGGCGCTAGCACCAGCGGTGGCAACGCCAATGGCAAAAAGCGCAGCTGGACAGCGTACATACCTAGGCCGGGGAGCAGCGGGTCGACATCCAAGCGCACGGCGTCCAGGCCCAAGGACATTATTGTTCTCGAGGAGGGCAAGGAGCTCGACCTCGCTGCCCCGCGCCCTATCCATCCGGTAGATCCGGCCCTCGTATCCCAGGCATCGTATCCAGCTGCGCCCCCGTTCAACCGCGCAACGTCCATGGACTCCCCGCCTGTCTCCCGCCCTGCCTCCCGTCCCACCACCCCCAAACGCTGGAACTCTTTACTAACATCCTCTTCTTCCACTTCTCTATCTACAAAGGAACTCGACCACAAAGCCTCGCAGCCCATCCTTAACGCGATCGAACGCACCAACTCCAACCATTCCACCTCACCTCCGCCCGCAAACGTAACCGCAAAGGGCGACTCCAAGGGCTCTTTCGGTAAGATGTCCTTCAGCTCCATGATGGGCGGCCTGTCCTCCCTGTCCCTCTCTCGCACCAGCACCCGCGACAGCACCAACGATGACAAGGACAAGGACTCCCGCGGCCGCTCGATGCTCAAGATGAAGCGCGTCAAGAGCGCTTCCCAGGCCCCTGCCGAGTCAGACGTCTCCCGCAGCCGCTCTCGCGCACGCTCCCAGTCCCCCTTCTTCTTCCGCCGCTTCAGGTCGGGCGAGCACTCCCCTACACCACAGCCGCTCCCCCTAAGCGCCTCCGACATCAATCTCTCCGACTCCACCTCTTCCCTCGTCCCCCGGAATGCCTTCACCGATGAGCCCGATAGCGGTGACGAGACCGTTGGGGAGACCGACATCGACGCTGAAACGAGCGACGGCGAGTCCGACTTCGATGAGGACGTCTTTGACCCCGTCACTGAGCGCAACACGGAGCGCAACGCTATCTCCGCCATGGACCCAGAGCCCGGCCTTACCGGTCTTCTGGATGGGGAGGAGCCCGACCCCCTCGGCGAGGGCGTAAACGTCGTCGTCCCGCCCGAGCCGTACTTCCCCTCCTCCCTCAACACCTTAGGCTCCGCCGGCTCGCGCAACAAGCGCAACCCGAAGCGCCGGAAGTCCATGCGACACCATGAGCCGCTGCCCTTGCACACCTCGCGGCCGAGCTTCCAGCGGGATCGGTGCACCATCACCATTACCCAGGGGGAGCCGGAAGGCAAGCTTGGAGAGCGGCGGAAGAGGCGATACGTCGTCGCGAGCGATCTGAGCGAGGAGAGTCGGTATGCGGTGGAATGGGGAATCGGCACGGTGCTGAGGGACGGGGACGAGATGCTTGTGGTGACCGTAGTGGAGAACGAGTCGAAGGGTGCGTTGGCCGCGTTTTGCGGTGGTTATTTTCGTTGGCAGCTAATGGGTACACCATATAGTGGACCCACCGATACCAAATGTGGCAGACCGGTCGAACAAGCTCAGGAATCAGCAGGAGGTGTGTGCCGTGTTTCCTCTGCGTCTGGTTGACGATGGCTGAACTCCCTCGTAGCGCCAAGGCATGGCGTACATCCTCGCACGCCAAGTGACGAGCCTCCTCCAACGGACCCGCCTTAATGTGCAGGTGGGCTGCCAGGCATGGCATGCAAAGAACTCGCGGCACATGCTTCTTGGTACGATTTCTCGCAAGTAAAATGTGGGAGCCATTCTAACGTGGGTCAACGCAGACATTGTGGACTACAACGAGCCCACCATGCTTATCGTGGGGTCGCGTGGGCTGGGACAGCTGAACAAGTTCGTGTCCTGCTGTTATTATTTATTATGTACATTTTATCTAACTCCGCATATAGCATCCTTCTCGGCTCGACATCGCACTATCTCATACAGGTGCTTATCATTCCTCCTCCTCCTATCCCCGCTCTTTTGAATTCATTTCTAACCCCTCCCCCTCCCTTCTATCTAGAAATGTTCCGTCCCCGTCATGGTCGCGCGCAGGCGGCTCAAGCGCCCTCCGAAGAAGTCCGCGCACCTTTCCAAGCACCGGCAGCACGTTCCCCTCGCGGAGGCAGGCATTGATCGCGTGCTGTCCAGGGTCGATCAGGACGTCAAGGTCATGCGCGACGAGGTTGAGAAGGACGACATACGCCGTGTCGGCGGGCCCGGGAGCCGCGACGACCCAATGGGCATCGTGGAGGGCGGCCACGGCGAAGAGGAGGAAGAGGAGGGTGCGGAGGAGGATGTAGAGGGGGAGGAGGACGAGCCGGCTGCTATTAAGGTTGGTTAGGATGATGGTATTATTTAAAGTGCGTTTTCGGCGCTTTCTATTGACAGCGCTCCTGGGGCTTATTGATCCTTTTTTCTTTCACGATTACTGTATCTGCTCGCTTTTTTTTCTCTCCACTCAACTTACTACATTCAGTCATCCTACACCTTGATGGTAATCTACAAGCAATTCCATAATAGACTAAGTCAATATCAAGTCATTTGAAGACGAATAGATGAACATTCATATTGTCACGTTGGACGTCGGAACGGTCCCATCCTCGGGCTGAAGAGTGTGCTTTAGTACAACATTTCATATGAATTGGGTGGTAGATGCAGGTCAGATGGTGCTAATGTTACATGTCAATCGTCTCCAGATTGTCCGACAACAAAGAAAGCTCAAAGATGAGACGCAGGTACGGTCCCAAAGAGCTCCTTCAAGAACGCCTCGCTGTTGGGAGGTCTGCCAAGGAAGTCCTGCAACAACACAGAGAATCAATATTAGCAGTATATGATCATGTGTTTCCTTACCCTGAGAGAGTCGAGCTCCTCGCGACTTCCACCTGCGCGCAGAATCGCGTCGCGGTAGCGTTTGCCACGCGCGGGGTCGAGCGGGTCGGCTTTGAAGACGGTAGCTATATAGAATTGTCAATCAAATGTCCAATTAAACAGGTCTAGTCGACTCACCATACATATCCGCAGCAAATACAAGAGAATATGTATATCTACAACCCCGCAATAAGCCACCGCACATAGAGCAGAGATACACAACATTCCACTTACCCGTAATAACCAGCATCATAACCCCCTGTGATGTGCCCGAACGTGCCCTGTCCAGGACAGGGCTTGCCGGCCTTCACGAGTGAGACCTTTTCGCGGAGGGCGCTCCAGAGGTTCGTATAGTCAGCGCTTTCTGCAAGGGGAGGGAGAGTGTCAGGATTAAATAAGGAAAGGGAGGGGTGGGTGGATGGGTAAGGTACCTTGGTCGGTGTGCACTTTGATGTCGAACTTGGCGAAGAAGAGTTGGCGGAGGTAGAACAGGCCGACATTAACATACCGGCTGGCATCGCGTTCAGCTATGCGAAACATAAACATAAAAAGCACCACGAACCTCTTAATGACTTTCTCAATCAGCTCTGGGGAAAGCGGCTTCCCTGTCTCGTAATGGCTCGACATCCGCTCCAGGACCTTCGGCTCCCAGCACCAATTCTCCAACATCTGCGACGGGGCCTCCACAAAGTCCCTCGCCACGCTCGTCCCATGGAACCGCCCGAACCTGGTGCGGCTCAGTAGGCCATGGAAAACGTGGCCCATCTCGTGGAAGAACGTCACGACGTCATCGTGCCGCATCAGCGCGGGTTTGTCTGGGGTCGGCTTGGCGAGGTTGGCGACCATGGCGGCGAGGGGGTAACTACGCCCCCCCTCGGGGCGGTCGTATCCCGCGAGGAGAGGCCAGACGGCGGCGTGCGAATATTTGGAGGCTGTGGGGGCGTTAGGTGAGGATGGGAAGGGAGGTTGGAGGGACTAACCGCGCGGGAAGAGGTCGAGGTAGCAGTACCCCACGAAGTCGGACTCGTCTTTCGCGTCCTTGTCCCACACCGCGAATTGCTGGACCTCTGCATCGCCTCTGTTAGCCTACCCATCATAACCACAGGGAGAAAAAAAAAAGTATTTACGCACCAGGATGCCACACTGACCCGCCCTTGATTTCCTCGAACTGTACGCCCAGCAGATTCTGGTAAATCTCCAAAATCGTAGGGACGACGACGGACACAGGGAAGTACTCCTTCACGAGCATGTCGTCAAGGTCGAGTGTCTCTTCGATGTACTTGCGATCGTAGTAGCGGTAGTCCCACACGTAGAACTCGCCGTCGAAGGGGAACCCCTTCGCCTCGTGCTCCTTCTTCTTCATCTCGAGGAGAAGATCTCGCTCTTTCAGCGCGACGGGGCGCAGTTTCGCTTCGAGGTCATCGAGGAACTGGTGTGTACGGGTGAGTGAGACAATACTGGATGGAATGGAAAGGGGGTGCAAATGTACCTCATCAACGCCCTTGGATGTCTTGACCATCTTCACCTCCGTGATGTAGTCCGCCCACGTCTTGTACCCGAGGAGCTTCGCAATGCGGCGGCGCAGATCAAGCACCTTGCTGAGTAGAGGGACGTTGACCTCGAGGCGGGATTCATGCCCTTCCTGCGCGCGCTGGCGCGTCGTTGGGTTTTCGGCGAATTTGAACTGCGGAGGATGGTTAATGGTTGTCTGAGTTTTAGTGGGAGGGAAGGAAGGGAGCGTACGACGGGGAAGATGTCGGGGGTCTTGTAGGTCACGTCGTAGAGCTCCTTGTCGCCCTCAGTACGCTTTGTGTAGCCGGAGATGACGTCCTTGGGGACGCCCTTGAGCTCTTCTTCCGTGAATGAGATGACACCCTGTGAATGGGAGGTTAGCTGGTGCCGCGGAAGGCTGCATCGAACGCACGTTTTCTTCGTTGAAGTTTTTCTAAGACTAGTTTTAGCTGCGAGCAACGAGGGACTGGAATGATGCTTACGCTGAACTCGAGGCAAGTCTGGGACAGTTCCTTCTTGAGCTTGGTCAATTCTTCACGTTCAGCTTCAGGCAACGCGAGTCCAGCGCGTGTGCCGTCCAAGATCTACGGCGAATGTAAGCGCTGTCTTCGTACAAGTTACAGGAACGCACCATCTTCTCAACCAAGCGCTGCTCCTCTGGGGACAGCTTCTCCCACTGACCGGACTCCTTGATGTTCTTCTCCGCTGCGACCTTGGCCTGGTAGACGTCGAGGCGCATGGAGGACTCGACGCCAAAGTCGCGCACGAGGGACTCAGCCTCGTTGGAGGCATCGCGAAGCTCCTTGGTGGGGGAGACGTTTTGGTAGAAGGAGAGCGGCTCGGCAACGGCGTCGAGCTCTGTTTCGGCGCGGGCGAGGGCGAGCTGCGGAGCGGGTCAGGAGCTATGGGGGGGTGTCCGGGCGATGGGAACTTACGAATACCTAGAGATGGGTTAGAGATGGGTTAGAATATGAGATGCAGAGAGAGGGATGGGCTGACTGATTCAAAGTTACAGTCCTTGGGGTCAAGAGCACCGATCTTGTCCTGCACGGCACGGTCCTTCTGGATGATCTGGTTGGTGAGACGGGTGATGTCCTCAGGGGAGTGGTTCCAGGAGGGCGGGGCCTGCGGAGGGGTGAGAGACATTGTGGTGGACGAGGAAAGGGCAGCGAAGAGGGAGTGACGGAGCGAAGAGGAGGAGAAGGAGCGAGCACACGACACCAGGATGCGTGCTCGGGTATCTCCACTCAGCAGCGATATCGATGATCGCCAGCTAACAGCTGCGAGCCCAACGGCAAGGGCGCCTCCCCATCCGACGCGTCTTTTCGCGACCAACGCACATCGTCGTCCTGCTTGAAGCGCCATCATCGACCCGCTCGACGCCGGCCGTGAAATTTGCCAACATTGTTTGATTCAACCAATTTCCCGATCTTATCTTATCTTTTGGTCCCTTGACAAGATACACTACACTTATATTTAATGCGACTCGTTACAAAATACTTCAGCACATACAGGTCACTGCGATCGACGACTGCTGTCAACCGGAATGGAATCGACCAACGAGACAACAAGAAAAATAAATACAAAACAGAACAAAAAACCAGCAAAGTCTGATTCGACAGAAAAGAGACTGTAGAGAAGCCTCGCTGATGTAGGGACTAACATGGATACAAACGGATACTAAACGGATAATCAAATTTTAAGCTCAATTTAAGTTCTTTTGCCTTG
>JASFDE010000080.1:0-59539 GCA_036937135.1 Nidula niveotomentosa
ATTGAGCACATGCATGGCAGGGTCGGCTAGGATGTGCCTGACCATTTTTAGAATGGTCTCTCGGATATATCCGAACCGTACCGTATCCGAACCATATATGGCAAGAACCGCGGTTCGGTTACGGATCATTACCGGATGTATCCATGACAGTCCCTACGTCTATCACGCGATGACGTAATACAGTCACGTGGTTATTACACGCTCTTCCCCGGAAACTTGAATGCCTCGGCATCCGAGTAAGCTGAGCAACTCCATTCCTTCATTCCCAGCTCATCGAATCACCTGCATCCGAAAGCTCTCTGGAAGTGCTGGGATTGCCTCTTCAATATTGTGCAATAATTGCTAACAGGATGCTCGGGATTTGGGCCCGTAGTGTCCGTAGGCCACCGGTGTCGGGAGTTGGCCTACTAAACTGTCGATGGCACTCCAACGTTTCGAGAACGTCACACCATGTCCTTCAGATGCGCCTCTGTTTCCCTCAGCCAGCTCTGCGTTTGCACACGACAAACCTCTTTCGGAGGTATAATTCGACTCAAGCGGTGCCTTTGCCGTCACGTTCCTCCCCATCTACTCCCCGTTCGAAACCAGAACTAGAACCAAAACCGCGTCGCTCTCTTCTTTCTAGGATATTCCCATCTAATGTTGCTGCAAAGGACTCGCAAAGTACATCGTCATTTGGGAAGATCATAGCATTGGCAAAATCGGAGAGGAAGCCTCTGTTAGTTGCTATCGGCTTGCTATTAATCTCCTCTGCTGTCTCTATGAGCGTGCCATTTACCATCGGGAAACTAATAGACTTCTTCTCGACGCCCAATCCAGTGAGCGGTCACGTTATTCATTTCTCATTCAATGAGCGTTACTCATTTTTATCTGAAGGAAATCCCGCTTGGGCTTTCCATTTGGCAAGCTAGTGCGGCTCTGGTACTGCTATTTACGTTGGGTGCTGCAGCCAACGCCGGTCGCGCAATGTTGATGCGACTAGCTGGTAAGTTTCCAGTAACCTATATTCTATCTTGCTAATGGCATCCCAAGGCCAACGGATTGTAGGCCGGTTGCGTGAGCGCACATATGCTGCTGCGCTTAGGCAAGAAGTTGAATTCGTTGAGAAGGGAGAGGGTGATGTTCTCAGCAGACTCAGCGTTGATACAAGTATTGTTGGGGAAAGGTAAGGTTTTCGTTGACCGCAGTCGCCATGATTTGGGCTCAACCTCCCTTCTCCGTAGTGTCACTCAAAATCTTTCTGACGGACTGAGAGCCGTCGTCATGTCCACTGTTGGCCGTAAGTCATTTCGTATTCTTGTTCATAATGTGGTTATTAATGATTGATTTTGGGATAGTGGGTGCTATGATGTATGTCTCGCCAACGCTAACAATGCTCATGTTGGCCATTGTACCTCCGGTTTCGTTGGGTGCTGTATGTCTCTTCACTTAAGGTATTTATCAAGCTATTAATCTCTTCCATAGGTCTTCTACGGTAAATACCTGAAAAAGCTCTCAAATCAAACTCAAGAGGCCGTGGGCGAATTGACTAAGGTTCTTACCCTCCGTGCTGAGAAAACCAGCAGTTAAAAACGATTTCCTTAATTAGGTTGCTACGGAATCCCTCTCCGCTCTGCGAACGGTACAGGCTTTCAACGCCATCCCACAAGAAGAGGCAAAGTTTCATGAGAAAGTGGAAAAGGTCATCGCTCTTGCCAGGAAAGAGGCTATTGCGAGTGGGATATTCTTTGGCACTACAGGGTGGAGCGGCAATATAACGATACTAGCTTTACTCGGTTATGGTGCGGCTCCCTTGACAACTTGAGTAAATGAGTTGGCGCTGATAGCGTAAACAGGGGGTACCCTAGTCTCGCGAGGAGAAGTAACTGTCGGAGACTTAACAAGTCTTCTTCTATACACAGTCTATGTCGGTAACGGCCTCCAAATGCTCACGTGCGTCCTTTTTCTTTCCTTTGGCTCTCGTCTGATTCCAGGTATTCTTCAGTTCGTTCTTTGTAAGTGTCTCCTCTGCTTTTCCTTCACTCTGAGCACTTCGTTTCTCTGCATGTTCTTTATTGGTCTTTATCTTATCTAAACCCTTGTTTATTGCGATTTATTGCGATTATAGTCCTCTATCATGCGTGGCATTGGCGCTGGCGTGCGTGTTTTCGAAGTCCTAGATCGACAGCCGGCGATTCCTTATTCCTCAGGTGTAGATATACACCCTGAGCGACGTGGGCTTGTTAAATTCGAGAGGGTACAGTTCGAGTACCCTAGCCGACGAGGCGTTGAGATCCTTAAGGACTTTAATTTGGAAATTGGTGCAGGCGAGAGCGTCGCTATTGTGTGAGCGAAATTTTCGTGCTGTGTAACCTCTAACAACGTATGTTGACCTTTAATTTCCCGCTTATAGTGGAGAGAGCGGCGGTGGGAAGTCATCCGTACATTCTCTTCTATTGAGATACTATGATCCCATTCACGGGAAGATTACATTCGATGGACAAGGTATATTATCTGATTATCCATTGCAAATCTTCCCCTGATTGCCTTCTCCGAAGATATTCGGGAGTTCTCGCCAACTGAATGGCGCCGTATTATCGGCGTCGTCCCACAAGACCCTGTACTCTTCACCGGAACCATTGCCTCCAATATTGCGTACGGGACTCCAGAAGCTACGAGAGAAGAGATCGAAAACGCTGCTCGAGAAGCTAATTGCGAGTTCATTTGGGGTATGCCCGAAGGATTCGACACACCGAGCGAGTCTATCTCTTCGCAGCATACATTCCAAAAGCCTGGCTAATTATATGATTATCTTCAGTCGGGCGGCTTAGTCTCAGCGGCGGACAGAGACAACGTCTTGCCATTGCACGTGCATTGCTTAAGAAGCCGGCAATTTTGGCACTTGATGAAGCAACGAGCTCATTGGATGCCACCTCTGAACGTAGGGTATGTTTCTTCCCGTTATTATTAATGCATATAACACAATTAAGGTCGACTTATTGCAGGTAAACGATGCTATCGACAAGATCCTACTATCAAGACAGACAACCTGCCTTTTCGTTGCTCATCGGCTGTCGACCATCGCTCGAGCAGAGCGTATAGTAGTCTTAGAGGGTGGAAAGATCGTCGAGACTGGGACGTACCGAGAATTGGTGGGTATTCCAGTTTGTTATTCCCCCTGCGAATCTCAGATTTATAACGAATATACTTTGTAGGTCAACAAGGAGGATTCTCGATTTAGAGCACTGATGGCTGCTCAGCTCACTGCGGCTTCTGGAGAGAGCAAATATCTTGAAAATGGCAGTAATGCAGTGAAGAACGAGACTCCAATTGAGCCCCAGCCTCAAGTATAAAGAATAGACGCGTCGTCATCATCACCTGTACAAGGCAATGTGCGTGCATAGACAATTAATCACTCCTCCACATGTATCAAAATCTACTTATATAACATCATTGGTTACTATATATCTCACCATTATAATCAGCAATACTTCTTCGTAATTCCTGAAGTTCATGACTCATCAAATCATTACTAAACTCAAAAAGACGCTTGTATTGAGTGCTGTTGGATCGGTCTGACAAACGCCTAAGCACTTACGCTCACCACACACTACAAGGTATGGAATGAACTTACATGAAACTTAGAAAACAGATAACTGCGTGACCGTATAGTCTTTACAGGGTTTGTGTGCTTGAGAAGTAACATGCTTAGGGCCGCTGGTAGCAAGGAGAAACTAAAACATGTCCTATATAAAACAACTCGAAGGAGCACCGGGTATTCGCTGGTTATACTTCCACTCCGATCTTCGTCGGTGCGGTCGCGTAGTGCGCATGTAGCATCCGCAAACCTATATATCAAAAATTTAGTGAAGATCTGAATATTCACTGACCCCTTTGTTTTTTACGCATTCCGAAAACTCCGACGAGACCGATGAATGTTCTATGGGCACAAACCATGCTACCTGAGCAAATCGGTCGCAAAAATGAGCTAATTAGGGCTGTATCTTGAAGCCGTAGCCACTTTTTCGGGGCTTGAGCGTGGTTGCTATAAGGCAAAGTAGTACATTGCTGGCTCGGTGTTCGTCGCGCGGCGCGCTCAAGTGCGTGACAAGTGTGTGGCGCTATACGCATGAGGCGTGCAGAGCTGATGTCACCAGACTGTGTCACGGTTCTCCTGGACTTCGACTTGACCTTACGTTTCAACGGCCTCGACAATACTGATGCATATACACGATGCTCAGTGCCGCATTGGCAACAACCTTTCAAACATATTTAGGATATTAAAATATTGACCTATTCCCCTTCGAAATCGAATCACTGGCATTTTCAACACGCTCTTGCCACTGGGCTTTAGGCTGTTTTTTAATACGTTTCAATTCAATGGCTAGTTTCTTGCCTTGGCACTGATATTTGGAGCTCTCCATTATTCCGCGAATGTCTTCCCAATGAACATCTTCCTGGAGTACTCCTGCGATGTTAAGCTCCGTTCGATCAGATCGGTCTGTTATCCTCAGGGCAGTGGAATTGGCAGCACATAGACGTGAAGTGAGTATACAGTCCGCTATATATAGTTGCAGTTGGACTTATTATCTAAACAGTTATTACTACTTCATCAGTTGCTGACGGGTTGCATACGACAGTGAATTCTTGATGAGGGTCGTCGTATCTTGTCATAATGCGACCGGCTGAATTTGCGGAGGCCGATGATGCTAAAGTGGCCCCTCCACCTATTACGTTGAGATCAAGAGTACCGTTGTAACGCAAGTGCATTATTCAACTTTAATACCAATTTGTAGATCTAACCTTGGTCAATCCTTGACTGAAAAGCACCTAAACGACTGCCAATGTACGATTTTGAGCACTATATACTTAGCGCACCAACCTGAACTAAACTTGCATTTTTTTTCTGTAGGAGAAATGTTAACTAACCTGTACTAAGTTCAGTTCTGCCTCAATTCTCTTCGAAACGCCTTCCAATCCCCTTGGAGGCGTGCATGGGGTCACCTCCTGTCCGAATGTCACCTTCAATTCTTCTCTGGCTTTTCTGTACTCGTGCCTCTATCACCTGCCAGTTCGGGACGATATTGTCAGAGAGGCATTGTCATAATCCGTAGAAGGTCCCGTAGAAGGCGCTTCTTGGTTCTCACCATCAACGCAGTGCAAAGTCTGACTCTCTATATAACCACCATAGTTTGGAGATGTACTCCAAAATCCTCTGTCAAGATGATAACTCTGACGCTCAGTCAGTCCGTGACCTCGTTGACTGTTTTCTCGATTTTGTATGTGCTCTATCGAAAACTTACCCGCATGTCAATCGCACACGTCCCTGGGCCCAAGCCCGATTCATTTCTTCTAGGTGAGCACTTAGTCATTCTCTATACAGATCGAGGAATAATAACGTCTATTCGATGCAGGTAATCTGCTGGAACTGTACCAGGAGCAAGTGGGAGAGGTGGGCGTCACTTCACTCATATCCTGTTTCTCGAGAGTTAACCATGATCTTCCAATAGACCGAGTATAAATGGCAAGCTGCCTACGGAGACGTCATCAGATTCAAGGGCGCGTTTGGGGTATAGTAATGTCAATGAACTTTAACGAGCTCTGCAGCTAATTATCAAGTAACTATTACCAGGAAGACCGCCTTCTGATTTCGGACCCTAAGGCCCTTCAATACATCTACCAGAGCTCAGGCTACAGGTTCTGCAAAGATCCTTCCCGTCAAGAGATTTCTCGACTCATTGCTGGGAAAGGTATCGGATGGGCAGAAGGTGCATGGATGATTCTTTGCTTGAGTAGGTTCAACTTGCTCACACTTACACGTTTTTAGGTGATGTCCACAAACGGCATCGGAAAATCATGCTGCCCGGATTCGGCGTACCTGAAACGAAGGCCTTTGTGCCATTGTTCACCAGCCAAGCATCTCAGGTCTGCACTTCATTCCTTTTTTCTATTTAGTTGTCCGCCTTCTGAAATTCGAACGGTCTAACAGGTATCTGCGAAATGGCGTGATGCGATATTCATATCATCCAACGAGACCACCATTATTGATATTCCGAATTGGGTCTCCCGTGCTACGTTGGACGCTATTGGAGAAGGTATCTTCAAGTCCTTTGTCACTATCCTTCGTCATGCTGATCTTCGTGTAGCCGCATTTAATTACAGATTCGGGGCAATGGACGACGATGAAAATCCACTTCGCAAAGCCTACAACAACTTATTGTAAACCATCTTCCCGATATCTTGATTCGTATATTAACGCAGCGAAATAGTGCAGGTCTCTTCGGATCCCCGACGAAAGCGACTATCTTGTCCCAGGAGCTTATGCAATATATCCCGGGCCCGATCCTCGCTCTCTTGGTTGACCACTTGCCGAGCCCTAGACTGGACCATCCGCGCAAGACAGCAGCGCTGGCGAACCAGGTGGCTAAAGTGCTTGTCGACACCAAGGCGGATGATTTACTCAATGGGAAAGGAAACCGGGACCTTATGAGCTTATTAGGCAAGTACCTATTTATTGATACTCTTCATCTGAATGACTTCAATGCATTTAGTTAAAGCCAACAGTTCTGAAAATGACCTCAAGAAGATGAGTGAGGAGGAACTGCTGGCTCAAATGCGGTACATTATTTTTCGCCAATGCCATTCATTTTCGCCAATGCTATTTATTCTCATAACGTATGTGTAAACAGCACGATCATGTTGGCTGGTCACGAAACTACAGCTAATCAATTGACCTGGACGCTCCTGGAGCTTGCCCTGCATCCCGACATACAAGACAAACTTCGTGTCGAGATCCGGACCACTGAGAAGGCTATTGAGGCTAGAGGGGATACTGGATTCACAGCAATGAATTTCGAAGCCATGCCTTACCTCACCGCGGTGGTGAAGGTCTGTTCACAGCTCCAATGTCCACGTCCAAATTTTCAGTTGACGGTATTCGACTCCAGGAATCACTGCGCTACAACTCTGTGGCATCGTTTACTTGGAGACAAGCTACCGCTGACGATATTCTTCCTCTGTCAACCCCAATCATCACAAGCTCAGGAGAAGTAATTACTGAACTACCGGTTCCGAAAGGTCTAAAAGTCATGAGCTCCATCAACGCTTACAACAGGTAAATACCCTGTCAATGCTCTTTGGCTAATGATGATGCACTCCTCAGGAATAAGACCATCTTCGGTGAAGATTCGCATGTCTTTAATCCGGAACGCTGGTTGAAAGGCGAACTGAAGACCACAGCTTCAGTTGGTGTTTACGGCAACTTGTGCGTCACTCCGTAATCTCTTTACCGTGTAGTTGATTCATCTTTGACATCAGGATGACGTTCTCTGCTGGTATACGGTGAGCTGGGAAGTTGATCCAGCGAAGTTTTCTAAGTTCTGATGATGTTATTCCAAATAGATCTTGCATAGGTTGGAGGTTTGCTGTGCTGGAACTTCAGGCATTCCTTGTCGAGTTAGTGAACAACTTTGAATTTTCGCCTTCACCGGCGACCAAGAAGTTGAGGAGGGAGCCATGTCTGGCGATGATTCCTACCATCGAGGGTGAACAAGAGAAAGGAGCGCAGCTGCCGCTGACGGTGAAATTCGCGTCCCGAGAAGAGTGATAGAAAGGGCTGTGCCTCCCTGTGCCTGTATGTAGTTTTTGGAAATGATGTCGAACTGCTTGTGAACATGTTTTCCGTTTTGTGTTGTCTTCGTGTACGGCAGTGCCAAGCTCCGCACCGCATGTCAATGATCTCTCGTGATCGCTGGGAGAGATGACGTCAAGGAGCCACTAAATATCCCTGTGGAAGCCTCTCGAAGCCATCAACACCCGCCAGGCTCTTTCCTTTCCCCAAGGATCCTCGCCGCTCTCAGCCTTATCGATGGGAACATCAACGATATCCAGCAGTGCCGAGCAGGCCTCCTCGCCGACGATCAGAAATATCAACAGAAATGGCCATGTCACCAACGGCTACGGACACGGTCACACGGGCAGCAAGGGCCATTCCGTCGCCCTTCCTATCGCTGCGCCTGCCGACCCAGCCACCGCCAGAAAGCTCATCAACAGCATGAAGAAGTCCGCCTCCTCGCTAGTTGTGAGCTCCTCCTCCCTTGCATGTCTCCCGCCTCCATGATTTCAACACTTACCATAGACAACCTACGATGGCCTCCATGGTCAAACAATGCAGGTTGCATTGCTCGGTGGCGAAGTCGGCACTGTCCAGGATATCACTGAGTTTGTTTGAGCGAATTATCATCCGTTCATATTCTGAGGAGTATATTGGTTCTATGTAGTCTCCGCCAGCAAATGCGAGATCAAGACCAACGCCAGAAGGAAGGAATCGAAGAAATCCAGCGTGAGTGCCTTATCATCTGGGTATCGGATAGACTCGGAAAGACTGCTCATGTATGTCAATCCAGTAATCCTTGATGATATGCTCCAGAACAATGTCGTCGAAAGCATGAGGAAACAGGGTGCGTCTGCATGCCCCTATCTGCTGTTCGGCTCCTCACACGCCCCTAGTCGAACAGGAGATAGTCGGCCAGATCGATGAGCTCGTCAAGGAGCATATCGCAGAGTGCTTGAAAGTGCACATCCCCCAAGAATTGCAGGATGACGTCGCAGATAATAAACGGGAGCTGGAAGAGATCAGATTGGCTCTGCACAACTCGTTCGTGTCTCTCCTCTCATCCATTCTGACCCCTAGGTATAATTCGTCCTTGTACACGCACAGTGACAGCCGTCGCGCGAATGCGAACTTACGTTCCAATAGGCCGGACGAGCCTCTCCATACCATCTATATGTCTAATGGAACCGTTAGTCTCCTCTTTCCTAAGGATCTCAAATCCCTCTTTGAGCTCGACGGTGAGTGGCGTGATCGCTGTCCTGCATATTCAACGACGCGCCAACATGTGCCTCCCTTCAAATTCAAAAGCAACGTCCACAAAGGCCCTCATGGTTGACCATGACATTCCTGATCCCTCAGACTCCAAGGACCGCAACCTCAACCGTGTCATGCAGTTCCTGGGCGTAAGATACCAATTGGTAGCTGGCAACAGTGTTTCTTTTTCCTTTCTTGATTCATCCTTTCATAACTAACGTCTTGGCGACTGCAGGTCCGTCCTCGGGCTGAGAAACGCTCTGTGTTGGGAGCTTTCCCCCGATAACGAGCACCCCCCTTCCTGGTTCTCTAGGTGGATGAAGCTCATACAATATTTGTTCTGGCTGTCGCTGGCTGGCCTTAAGGACGTCATCATCAAATATCAGAATATTTATTACTGGATGCCTGGCTGCTTTCTCTGGATTGGGGGTCGCTGCGACCGTTTGTCTTTGATTAGAATCGCTGACTGGAGTGTGGATGGCTTTGAGCGTCGCATTCTCAAGGTCATCTCACGTATACGGCTGTTGGGGGTCGGGCATATGTATATACACGGAGCGATGTCCGGACGATTTTGTTTAATGATCTTCGATGGATGTGTTTTACATTAGATGGAGTCGTACCCGCGACCCCCGGTGTGTTAAAGCCTTCAACGTTCAAAAGGTACAGGAGCCTTACTTCTAACGCGTGGCAGGTAATGCATAGTTAGGTGAGCAATACTTTCTGCCGTCGAGGACGTCGCTGAACCTATTTTACAACAGGCAAAATCCATGAGAGGGAATAATAAGTTCACGACTACCAAGATTCAAAACATACAAGGTCAAGGTTAAATGGGCTCAGTGTTCAAAGCCGGTTATAACTCAAGATTATTCAAGTCTCCAGCGGCTTTCATGGCTCTAATTTACACAGATGACTCCGAACCGGGTGTGATTGCAGTTGAGCTGTAGAGTCGGTGTACGACAAGTCATAGTATTTATCCATTGCTGGCAGGTAATGATTTTTTGCCATCGAGGACGCCGCTGAATCCCTCTCCCAGGGCAGGCAAAACTATGATCGGGACGGCATTTTGTCTTATATGCCGTATTTGGGTTTGCGATCCCAAGCGAATGTCAAGTTCGTGTCTACCAAGGTTCAAGATCGAAGTTAAACATGTTCAATGTTCAAAGTTACAACTCTGGATTAGTGCTTAAGTATTCAACTCGCCAATAACCATCCTAGCTCCGACTTATGCTGATGAACTCGAGGGTGCTATAGTATCAGTGGTATGAAATTATATTTTTTCATACTTAAACAGTCTTCTGTCTTATCGGACAATTGTCTAGTTGGCAGTCGGAGAAGATGATATGCATCGGTGGGTTAGAGCTAGATACTTAGACAAAGTCTGAAGAAGAGGTTCGATGAAATACAATTATTACCACGACATGCATCCTTTTTGTTATGCGGAACTCTGAGGGAGTTCAAAATGAACGTTTGAACCACTGCAGGAGCTCTGCATGAGCCAATTTGCTGATCCAAGTGCGCTGACGCTTTTAATTAGATCGGTGACTGTTTTTTCTGTCGAAACTTGCGCCCCTTGGAATGAAGATAACGTCGGATGACTAGTCTGTAGCCTTCAGCAGAAGTTATTAATCACCCTGTGTCCATCGCGGTCCAAGAAAATCACTAAAAGGATGCTTTCCAAACGCAAGTATCCTTCGAACCGGGGTCGAACCAGTGACCTTGGGATGACGGCGTATCCATTACAGTCCCACGCTCTTCCAACTGAGCTATCGAAGGATATGCTTTACGGGGAGCAAAGGAATATCATCACGATCCTGCAGCTCAGAGTAACTTTTAAGTTACAACGAGTCTGATTTCCTCCACCATAAGTAGTACAATTATTTTTCAAAAAATTGTCTCCACTCTCTATTCATGAACAACACCTCCTTTCTTCGAGATGCCCTATGAGATGCTTTCTAACTGAGATACGAAATCGGGGAACTCTTGGTGAACTTCCTAAATTGACGCAATAGTGTTTGGTAGTGTATGGCAAGGGCGTTCGACGCATTGTCACATGGATGATGGGAGGGTCATCTCATGAGAGGCATTTGTGCAGATAATCTTTCCCTATTGCGTATGTCTATCGGCGCTATGGGAGTGGCTGTCTGACAAGATGGTTCCAGATATAGCGGAGGTTACGCGCGACGGAAAATTACTTCACTAAAAGCACATTCAGTTACATCCAAATACTCCAAGTCTCTCCCGTCCATTTCTGTTTCCCTCTTCCCACTATGTCTGGCTCCCTCTCGGTTTTCTATGGCGCTGTCGTCAATCCTCTCGCCCTCAATGAATATCAGGCGCTTCCCCACTGTCTACTGTGCGTCGGCGCGACTGGGAACGTAGAATGGATCGTCGAGGATGTGCCGGAACATAAGCTTCTGAGCACCCTCGCGCAAAAGGGTCTTTTTGATCAGGAGATCGTTGTGCTCAAACAGGGCGAATTTATAATGCCTGGCTTCGTCGATACACATACGGTGAATTCATATCATACAAGGAGCTTTTTTAGATCGCGTCCTCATCAAGGGTTTAGCATGCTTCACAGGTTCCAAATATCGGAAGGTAGACGATTTGTAATACCACTCATCGTGCCAGTTTGCTAAGTGATTTCAGTGGACAGCAGTATGAGCTGCTCGAGTGGCTGGACAAGGTCACCTTCCCTATGGAAGCCAAGTTCGCCGACCCCAACTTTGCACGGCGAATCTACACCAATGTTGTCCGACGCATTATCGATTGCGGCGTAAGTGCTCTGTTCGCACGGCACATACCCGGATGCAGAGCGCTCACGCAGCTATTTTGCTTCCAGACCACCACATGCTGTTATTACGGAACCATCCATCTCGAGGGCACCACAATCCTCGCTGACATAGTGCACACCTTCGGCCAGCGCGCCTTCGTCGGGGTGCGTCATCCCCCGCCGCACAATTTGTTTTCTACGTACAAGCTCACTCTTGATAGAAATGCAACATGGACCGCCACTCGCCTGCGGGCTACACCGAGCCATCCGCGTCCGCGTCTATTAGCACTACTGAGGCACTCATCTCGTACATCCGCGCGCTGCCTTACGCGCCGACCGTGCACGCGGCGGAGGGCACGCGCCCCGAGCCTCTCGTGCAGCCCGTTCTCACCCCGCGCTTCGCCATCTCTTGCACTCCCGATCTCCTTTCTTCCCTTGGCGCGCTCGCAGCCGCCGACCCTTCACTCCGCATCCAGACGCACATCGCGGAGAACCACGCCGAGGTCGCCTTAACACGCGAGCTGTTCCCCAAGGCGGGGCATTACGCGGGTGTGTATGAGCAACACGGGCTTCTCCGCGGGAACACGGTCCTCGCACACGCGGTACATCTGGACACGGAGGAGTGTCTTCTGATTAAAGAGCGTGGCGCGGGGGTGAGCCATTGCCCGACGAGCAACTTTGCGTTGCGAAGCGGGATCGCACCCATTGGCCGGTATCTGGACATGGGGCTCAAGGTCGGGCTTGGTACAGACATGTCCGGGGGTGCCTCGCCGTCGATATTGAACGCGGTACAGAACGCGGCGGTCGCGAGCAAGGTCCTCGCCATGCCAGGCACGCTGGCCCGCCTACCTGGGCAAGGGGTTGAACCCACGCCGCCCCGAGCCGGGCAGCGCTACGTGAACCGGCAGCTGCCCCTCTCCGCGCTGCTGTACCTCGCCACTCTGGGCGGGGCAGAGGTGTGTGACTTGAAGACACGCGTGGGGTCGTTTGCGGAGGGGAAGAGCTTCGATGCACTGGTGGTGAGCGTAAGGAGCGAGGCAGGAAACCCGGGGATGTGGGGTGTGGATTTGGATATGGGAGAGAATGGAAGAGGGGAAGAGGAAACTGTGAAGGCGATGCTGGAGAGATTTTTGTTCACGGGGGACGATCGGAATGTGGGGAGGGTATATGTGCAGGGGAGGTTTGTGGGGGGAAGGGAGTTTCGGGGGAGGGTGGATTGAATTTTTGGGACATTGGAGAGTATAGTTACAGTAGGATTCCATAAATTTTGGGGACATTGGGAATGGAAGGGCGATTCTATATACCGACGTGTAATTGTAATATACTTGTGAAATAATAGCTGTGGTACTGATTCACTCGCATGAGGCGCATTCTTTGCGCGTTCCCGTCTCTATTTGGCCATCAGCTTACCCCATCTTCGAACCTTGACGTTATCCCATCCTCTCTCTTCCCTCTCTATTTCAATTCTGCCCAACCCACCAGCCCACTCCCATGGCGCAACCTTCACCTACAGCAATTCCAAAGCCCGCGGTAACCCGACTGTCGCAGAATTAGATCATACTCCGGTTCAGTGGCCCGGTGATTACTCATACCACTCGATATCATGGAAGAGCGCAACCCTTTATCAGCTCCTACTGCTGAGCTCGAGCGCCCAACATTATTCGCCCTCCTCGTCTCTTTGTCCGCTATATATCCAGAATGGCAGAAACGTCAGTAAAGTGCTTATTGCTTCACTCAGTAACTAACGGTTCGTTCCTACTAGGCACGTAAACACTTTCGGCGGCTCCCCGCTCAACCGTCTCTCCTGGCTGCGTCCCTCGCACCCCTTCCTCAATGCCCTCGTCACCCTCCCCAGCACGCGCTGGCTCCTCTTCAACGCCGGGCAGCCCCTCGTCGCCCCGGCGCCCTCCTCCCCCTCCCGCATTGCCCCCGTGTTCCTCTCCACGCAGGACGTCCAATCCCTCCTCGGCCCCCTGCCGTTCTTCGGCCAGGCGCAGGAGCCGGGCACAGAGGTCTCAGAGGAAAATGCAGGGCCCCACTCTCCCACGGAGGCGATACGCCATCGTGGTGGGAGGATCGTGTTTCTGGGGCTGCACGAGACGGGCAAGGGGGGCGGGGCGGCGTTGCCTTCGTCCGAATTCAAGGACCCGGAGGAGGCGGTGAAACGGTTGGAGGGGACGCCCTATTTCGCGTTGGATGTGGCGGATTTGGATGTGGGGAGTGGGGAGGTAGATGAGGTGCTGAAAGGGGCGAAGGAGGGGGTGAGCTGGTCGGAGCCGAGGGCACTCATGTCGGGATTGGATCAGTTTAATGCGGCGGTGTTTGCTAGTGCGAGGAGTTTGGTGGATTGGAATTTTAGGAATAAGGTCAGTTTGGGTTCTCGGTGCGTTTGGATCGCGGCTGATGAATAGTAGTTCTGTCCTGCGTGTGGATCGCCCACTTACTCGATGTGGGGCGGGTGGAAGATCTCCTGCTCGTCGCTGCTGCCGTGGGCAGACAATACGGGGCGTAAGCCGTGTCCAACTGTGTAAGCCTGCATACCATCCTCCTCTACTACCTTAATACTCACCCGTCCCACAGGAAAGGCCTGCACAACTTCACCCACCCGCGCACCGACTCCGTGGTCATCATGATCGCGATTGACGAGACGGGGGAAAAGGTCCTCCTCGGGCGCGGAGTGCGTTCCCTTTCCTTATCATCGTCCTCCCAGCTGCTAATGCCGTCCCCCCACAGCGCAAATTCCCCGGCAAATTCTACTCCGCCCTCGCGGGGTTCATCGAGCCGGGCGAGTCCTTCGAAGACGCGGTGGCGCGCGAGATGTGGGAGGAGGCGGGGGTGAAGGTGTGGAGTGTGAAGTATCATTCTGGGCAGCCTTGGGTGCGTACCCTGTTCCCTGGTCATTCGCGGAAGATAGTGTTGTTCACGAGAGTGATTGTGGTTGTGCTGTGTAGCCTTTCCCTGCGAACTTGATGGTGGGCTTCTACGCGCGCGCGGACTCGAGCCAGGTGATTAGGACGGATTTGGATAATGAGCTCGTTGGTGCGTCATCCTTCGTCCTTCCCCCCTCCTCCACACTCATTCTCCTCTCGCACAGACGCCCGGTGGTTCACGCGCGCCGAAGTCCTCGCCGTCCTCTCCCACACAGCGGGCACGCAGTTCACGCGCGCGGACAACAAGAAGATCACGGAGCTTATAGAGGGGAGGAGCAATTTACCTGGGCACGCCGGGGACGTGAAGGCTTTGGCTGGGGATGCGAAAGCTGCAGAAGAGGTACAGAGGGAGAAGAAGGAAGGCGGGGAGGAGGAGACGCCGTTTAGGCTGCCGCCTGTGACGGCCATTGCGGGGGTGTTGATTAGAGATTGGGCGGAGGGGCGGATTGGGTTCCCGAAGGAGGGGGGGAATAGGGCCGAGGTGCAGAATAGTAATTTATAGATGCTTTGGATGGTCTTAGATAGTTACCCGCTGGGATGTAGATTCTTATACCACACTTTGCTTATCGGGAATGTTCTATACTTCATCACGTCCCGCCAGTAATGATACATCCCACTCGGGGTAAAAGTACAGACAAGAAACCAAGAAAGTAGGGTCTGGGTCACGAGTACACTGTCGAGTCCTGCAGCCGCCAGCGCCCTAAAGGACCCCACCACCATAGCGAGCGTGGGCGGGCTGTTGTGGCGGGGGCGGGGTGCTCTTCGTGTGGGACGGGCAGCGGAGGAGCGGGTGGTGGGTCCACGTCGCTCTTTTCCGACCCCACCACATCCTCCTGTGGGGGCATACTTTCTTCCTGCTCGCGCTCCCCCCGCCGACGCATGTCCCACCCGCTCCGGTCGTACGGCTCGTACTCGCCTCCTTCTTCATCCTCATCGATCTCCTCCGCTCCTCTCCTTCCCAACTTCCTCTCCTCCAACTCCACCTCATCCGCCCCTTCGTCGCCCTCGGCATCGCGTTCCCTTCCCACGCGCCAGCCGAAGCTGCCCAGCCCCCAGCCCTGCGGCGCCCTCTTCGCCGCGCGGTCCATCTCCCTGATGCGCTGCACGCGCTCCGCGGCCTGCTGCCGAGCAGCGAGGACGTGCGCGCGCCGGAGGGAGGCGTACCACCGGTGGATGATGGCGGGGAGCGCACGTGGGAGGGTGGCGAAGGAGTAGAGGGAAGTTGCGGTGAGGGTCGTGGGGGCGATAGACGCGGGGGCGGAGGGGTGCCTCGGGGAGGAGGGCCGCGGGTGGGAGGGGGAGGAGGGCCGTGGGTGGGAGTGCGTGGACGGGGCAGAGGCGGAGAAGGCGCTGGCCACGCCCTTCCATACGCGCTTGGCACGCTTCTTGGTTTCGATGCGGCGCTCGCGGGCCTCGCGCCGGCGTTTCTCGCGTTTCTCCTCCTTGCGCAGTTTTTCTTCCATGTCGTCCCTCCCTGCGCGTGCGAGGCCGGCGCCGCTGCCGGCACCGACCCACCACCACCAGCCGAGGAAGCTCTGCCAGAGCACGACGGCCCACATGAGGCTGGGGAGCCAGACGTACTCCTCCTCGCGGTTGACGTAGAGGAAGTTGAGGGCGGTGCTGACGAGGGCGAGGGTGAGGGCGCCGGAGCCGAAGACGGCTGTGCCGCCGTCGGTGCGCCAGGCCTGCTTGCGGTTGACGAGGAGGCCCCAGATGAAGAGGGCGACGGTGAAGAGGAGGGAGAGGGTGGCGTTGCAGACGTTTCTGACGGCGGAGGCGACGTTGTTGACTTGGGTGTTGCCCTGGATGGGGAGGAGCTGCATCGTCGCTGCGACGATGGCGAGCGGGCCGAGGAGGAGAAAGATGAGGCGGCCCTCGAGGCGGGAAGGGTAGAGCAGAGTGAGGAATTGGATGTGCGTGATCTGGATGAGGCCGGAGGTGGATGCGTTCATGACGAGCCAGGTGGCGCGCTCTGCGACGGACCAGTAGTAGGTGTTGTCGGAGATGTCGATGGGGGGCACGTTGACGGCGATGTAGGAGAGCATGTACGGCCATTTGTCGCTCTCTGCGCGGGCGGCGGAGAGGACGACGTGGAGGGTGGCGATGAGGGAGATGAGGAGGGTGGTGACGCCGGAGATCTGGAGGACGTAGTTGACGGGGGCGAGGGGCCAGTGGTACTGGCCGGTGAAGAGGAGGTGGATGAAGAGGACGGCGACGAGGGTGAGGACGACGCCGGTGAGGAGGATCTGCACGGGGAGCGAGCGCGCGAAGGGCGGGCGGTAGTCGAGGTAGGGATCATGCGGGTATCTGGGGCGTGTCAGCGCAGGGACGGGACAGGAGAGCAGGACTCACTCATTGGCCTGCGTGGTGTTGTTCTGTGCAGCGACGACGGCAGCAACGGCGAGCAGCAGGCAGGATCGGATGTTCATCGTGGCCAGGGCGAACCCACGTCGACGCATTTCAACACGCCCAAATACACGCCTCCGAGATAACCCCGAGCCCCGCCCTCCCTCGACCCCCGCCATGGTCGAAATCACCATCCGCAAGCGCCCGCCCACCGAGGCCGTCCTCACCCAGCGCAAGTTCTTCAAAAAGACCGCCCGCGGCAAGGTCATCAAGGGTGAGCCCGCTCCGCCATTCACGCACCCCCGCTCACGTCCCCAGTCCTTCGCGAGCGCTACCTCCGCGACGACGTCGCCTGCGGCATCGCCGACTGCCCCCTCTGCCCCCCCGTCCCCGGCGAGCCGCTCCCCCCCACGGGCGACAGCACCCACCCGCTCTTCCCCGCCGGCCACCTCCTCCTCCCCGACACCAATGTCTTCCTCGCCCAGATGGACCTCCTCGAGAGCCCGCGCTTCACCACCCCGATCATCCTCCTCCAGACGGTCATGGAGGAGGTGCGGCACCGCTCGCTGCCGCTGTACAATCGCCTCAAGGCCCTGACGAAGATGGACGATAAGAGGATATGGGTGTTTTATAACGAGTATCGCTCGTGAGTGCTTAGTCTCTTCCTTTTTTTCCCCCGTCTCACCTGGCGCAGGGAGACAGCTATTGTGCGCGAGGAAGGCGAGACACCCAACGACCGCAACGACCGAGGTGCGCCTTCTTTTACCTACTTGGTGCCTGCTCACCTCTTGCAGGTATCAGAAAAGCAACCGAATGGTACCGCGAGCACATCACGCTCGCGCGGCCCCCCGTCCGCGGGCAGCCCGCACCAAAACTGCCCGCCGTTGTGCTCCTGACAGAGGACGCAGCCAACAGGCAAAAGGCGCAGAAGGAGGGCATTCCGACTATCTCTGGTGCGTCTTTTTTATTATTACTTGGAATTACACTTTTTATGGTACGGATAGTGAGGAAATATGTGGAGGCGATGAAAGACGCGAGCGAGCTGCTGGACCTCCTGTCTGCTACTGGGGAGGAGATCGAGCCTACACGCGCAGCGGCGGGCGCACGCGCGCCTCTGTACCCCGACGTGCGTCCTTCTTACCCGTTTCTTCACCTCCTCTAATCCCCCTCTCACACACAGTACCTGCCCACCCCTAACCTCCTCGCCGGCATCAAATCCAGTGCTCTTTACCAAGGGCACTTTAATGCCTCCACATACAACTATCTCGAAGGCAGCGTCTCCGTCTCTTCTTTCCCTAAGCCCGTCCTGCTCGTAGGGAGGGAGAACATGAACCGCGCAGTGCATGGGGATGTGGTGGTGGTCGAGGTATTCCCCGAGGAGGAGTGGCGGGCGCCGGCGGACGAGGTGGTGGATCAGGAGAAGGCGTTAAAGGACGATGATGCGGGCGGGGAGGGGGAAGGGGAGGAGGAGGGTGGTGAAGGGGAGGGGGTGAGGGTGGAGGAGAAGGAGGAGAAGCTTGTGGAAAGAGAGGCAAGGGAGAAGGAGAAGCAGCCGACGGGGAGGGTGGTGGGCGTCATTAAGCGGAACTGGCGCGCGTGCGTCCCTTTCCCCCTCTTTCCTTCCCTTCCCCATTCTAACCTTCCCTCTTATAGTTATGTATGCCACATCGACACGACAACCCTCACCTCCCTCACCGCCACCTCCCTCTCCCTCCAAACCATCCTCGCCACGCCCGTCTCCCGCCTCCTCCCGCGCATCCGCCTGCGCACGCGCCAGGCTCCCTCCTTGGCCGGCCAAAAGATCCTCGTTACCATCGACCGGTGGGACACCTTCTCCCGGTACCCCGAGGGGCACTTCGTCAGGGCCTTGGGGAAGGCGGAGAGCAAGGATGCGGAGCAGGAGAGCTTGTTGTTGGAGTTTGAAGTGCCGTATAGGCCGTTTGGAAGGGCGGTGCTGGAGTGTCTTCCGAAGGAGGGGGAGCAGTGGGTTGTCCCGCCGAAGAGTAGTACGAGTCCGGAATGGAGAGGCAGAGAGGACTTGAGGGAGCTGTTGATTTGTAGTATTGATCCCCCTAGTAGGTTCTGGTGGATGTGGTGGTGGTGCAAGGTACTGATGCTGGTGCTTGTGGTATAGACTGTCAAGACATCGACGATGCGCTGCATGCAAGGCTCCTGCCAAACGGGAACATCGAGGCTGGCGTCCGTGCGTCCCTTTCCTTCTTCCCCATGCCCCCTTTCTCTCCTCTAACCCCCCTACCTCAGACATTGCCGACGTCTCGCACTTTGTGCACCCCGACACGCCTATGGACAACGAGGCGGCCGCGCGCGGCACAACGGTCTACCTCGTCGACAAGCGCATCGACATGCTTCCCGCGCTGCTGGGGACGAACTTGTGTTCGTTGAGGCCATTTGTAGAGCGGTTGGCGTTTTCGGCTATTTGGGTGAGTGCTGCTTGGTTTCGGTTATAGGTGACAGTGAGGGAGAATGAAGACTGATGTATTTTTTGGGGGGAATAGGAAATGACACCCGACGCGGATATTGTGAATGTGAGGTTTACGAAGTCGGTGATTGCGAGCAAGGCGGCCTTCACGTATGAGGAGGCGCAGATCCGGAAGGACGACCCGTGCGTTCTGCATTATTATCACCCCGCACACTATTAACACACACGCCTTCAGGAAGCAACAAGACCCCCTCACGCAGTCCATCCGCCTCCTCAACGCCCTCGCCCTCAAGCTCAAAGCCAAGCGCATGGCCGCGGGCGCGCTGAACCTCGCCTCGCCCGAGGTGAAGATCCACCTCGACACGGCGGAGAGCTCCGACCCCATCGACGTGGAGCAGAAGGAGATGCGCGAGACGAACAGTTTGGTGGAGGAGTTTATGTTGTTGGCGAATGTGAGCGTGGCGAGGAAGGTGCAGGAGACGTTTCCGCAGACGGCGGTGCTTAGGTGCGTGTTTTTTTGAGGGAAGGGGGAAGAGGCTGATTGGGAGGTACGGTTGTGCAGACGGCATTTGCCCCCGCCTAAGACCAACTTTGAGAAATTGCAGGATATATTGCAGAAGCGGAAGGGGATGACCCTGGATGTGTCGAGCTCAGGGGCGTTGGCGGCGTCCTTGGATAAGTGTATCGTGCGTCTCCCTCCCTGTTCCTTGCCCCCTGCCATCTACTTATTTTATTTATTTACTTCGCGCAGGACCCTAATGAGCCGGCGTTCAACACCCTGGTGCGCATCATGGCAACAAGGTGTATGCTCTCTGCGGAGTATTTCTGCTCCGGGAGCGTGGGGCGCGACACATTTGGCCATTATGGACTTGCGAGCCCGATATACACGCATTTCACGAGTCCTATCCGGCGATACGCAGGTGCGTACTTTGTCTCTCCTCCACTTCCTTGTTCCATTTTCACTTACTTCTCGTCTCGCCGGCGCAGATGTCCTCGCGCACAGGCAACTCTCCGCCGCGATCGGGTACACCCCGCTCCACGCGACGCTCCATTCGAAGCCGCATGTAGAGCGTGTGCTGGACGTGGTGAACCGGCGCCATCGGATGGCGCAGATGGCGGGGCGCGCGAGCGTGGAGTTCTATGTCGGCTTGGCGCTCAAGGGGCGGAACGAGAAGGAGGCGAAGAGGGAGGGAGGGGGAGAGGAGGTGAGGGAGGAGGCGTTTGTGATTAGGACGTTTAGGAATGGGTTGGGAGTGTTTGTGTCCAAGTGCGTTTCTCATTCCACACTCCTACTCTCGTGATTTTCTGGGTCTCATTGCGTTGTTCTGTTTGCTTAGGCTGGGGATAGAAGGCCTGGTGATGTTCAAGCGCGACACGCAGTTCGACGCCGAGAACTACACGATCACGGTGCCCGCTGCGGCGTCGGGGGGTAAAGGCGACGTCACGATCGCGGTGTTCGACAAGGTGACAGTGAGCATATCGGTGGAGAAGGACAAGAACACGCAGCGCGGACGCGTGAAGATGACCCTTGTGGATCCGGTAGATTCTAGCGCTTTGTAGAGCACCTACGTCTGCAAAAAGCAAACCTCAATTTTGGGATTGATTTGGACTTGAGGGGATTCATCCAAGTGATGTTTCGATTGGACACTGACGCGTTTCGAAGTCAGTGGCTAAAGCCATTGCGAACCCGCTGCTATTCACGAAGGACAAGGCGATGGTCGGAGTCTTTTCTGCTGATACTGATGTTTTAATCTTGATTAGCGCTGTGGGTGGAAGGAGGACGGCCATCACCTCCGATGGAGATGGAAAGTGAGTTCCATCTGTATATAAAGACATTGTACCTGAGGGCGAAAGCTAACTTCTTTTATTGCTTAGATACGCACTATCTTCGAAAGAGCCAACCATAAGTAACTTCCAGAATGACCAACGTTACCAGTGATATTGCTGTTTTTATTGCCAACACTTACGATGTGCTCGTCGTCGGTGGTGGTACGGCAGGTCTCGCTATAGCGTCCAGGTGAGCCAAATGAATTCAATGCGGACGTTCACTCTATTCAACCAATTGCAGGCTTTCAGAGAACCCGAATCTCCGTATTGGTGTCCTTGAAGCTGGCCCAGACAAGTCAGCTGACCCGATATTGGCATCTGGAGGTAAGAACTTGTAATCCAGCATGCGTATTCCTTATTGATAGTCCGATAGGTGGATGGCTCCAGACATCCAGAGATGGCCAATACCACTGGGGCTTCTCTTCCACGCCGCAAGAAAAACTTACAGAGGGTGGAAAGAAAGGGAGATCCCTGGTTCTTCCCCGGTAAGCAATATGCATTGTGCCTGTGGTTTGTCGAATGTCTAATAACGGCTTGGTAATAGCGGAAAGGTATTAGGAGGTTCCAGCTCAGTCAATGCCATGACCTGGCTGGTATGATTGTTTCTTATCAACTGACAGGTACATCGATGCTTATCCTTGTTTAGAGGGCCAGCAGAGCCGAGTATGACGCCCTGGAGAGCACATTTGGCAATCCAGGATGGAATTTCGACTCTCTATTGCCATATTTCATCAGATCCCACTCTCATACCTCCCAGCCGTGCGAGGTTTTCCCGGAGTCCAGCGTTCTTTCGGTGCACGGCACCGAAGGACCAATCAAGGTATTTTTATTGTTGTCATCCTCTTCTGTACTACGATTGAGCTGTATTTCAGACCTCGCAAAACTGGTGGTACTCTCCTTTGATCGCTCCTTTCGTCGAAGTGGCTCGAGCGTCATCATTTGCGATTAACAACAATTCAGATGGTGGTAATCCTTTGGGGATATACAATGTTTCTCGCAGCCTGCATCCTGAAACTGCCAATCGACAAAGTTCTGTTGCTTACCTGAAGTTAACACAAGGAAGAAGTAATATCTCGGTCCTTGTAGGTGCACATGCACGCAAAGTTATATTCGCTGAAGACGAGGGAGATCTGGTTGCAAGTGGCGTCGAATTCCAATTTGGAGATTCCAAGTACACTGTCAACGCTACGAAGGAAGTCATCCTCTCAGCAGGCAAGCAGACTTTTACAGTCTCTCCGACGTTGGTATAAAGCTTACATTTCTCAAGGCGCGTACAAGACTCCACAGCTCCTTGAGCTGTCTGGTATAGGGCAGAAAGCCATTGTTGAGAAGTATTCCATTCAATCCAGGATCGAACTACCAGTTGGCGAGAACTTGCAGGTGATATTTTTGACAGGCCTCTAGTAACGTTTTCTAATATCAAACTGCTTTCAGGATCACATGTCATTATTTTTGAACTATAAACTCAAGGATGAAGATGTCTTGAAAGAAGTACAACCAGGAGAGAAGGCAGCTGCTCTACCATCCGGCTTCACTGTTAAATGTGTTGGGACCGATAACCAAGAGCAAGATCCTGAACGAAGGTAGCTAATATTTTATTGTGCTGGACCACCAATATTCACAGCAGATTAGCGCTGCATTGAGTGTTACAGGATCCCCATTTTTAATGACTCACCTCCAGTCACTCTCTGCGCACAATGATCAAGAATTCGATGAGCTTTTAGCCAAGTTAGATGAGCTGGCGTCTGACAATACCATTTCGCCGCTAGAACGTGCCCAACACCGTCTACACCGACAGTGGCTTGCAAATCCTCAGGAGAACGTCGGGGAAGGCCTCTTCATCTTTGCTTCCTTCCCTGGTATGGCTGCCGTCCCAGATGCAGATGGCGGAATGAACCTGTGGGTTCCTATGACCCATATGGTAAGTACTGCTGTATACTAGGTATCGTCGTCATAATACGTTACATACCGCCTTTTTTAGCAACCGGCCAGCCGGGGATCTGTGGTGAGTTCTAAGCTACTACTGAGTATGCAGCAGAATGATGATGCGTGACCCAGCATATCTCAAGCGCAGACCCTTTGGAAGCTCCAATAATTGATCTTCAATGTCTCAATGATTATGGTTAGTCGCTCGAGGACAGTGAATGACGCTGTATTTCTAAAAACTTTCCTTATAGATTTCCAGGCTATGAAGAGAATGCTGAAATTCGGAGATTCGTTTGTTAGGAAAGAGCCTCTTGCATCTCTGCTTGTCCCACAGCCTCCTCGCACTGATGCAGAATGCGAAGAGTTCGTCTCAATACTTGTTTAAAATACTTGCGCTGAAGCTAAATATTTGCAAACTATTAGAATGATCAAGGAATCGGCCCAAGCGATGTTCCATCCCGTTGGAACTGCGCCCATGGCATCTCGTGAGCTCGGTGGTGTAGTAAACCACAATCTCAAAGTATACGGGACCAAGAACCTCAGGATAGGTGAGTTCTTTTAAATTAAAAATAATTAATATCTACTCACATTGGATTGAATTCCAGTTGATGCGAGTGTATTTCCTCTCCAAATTGGGGCTATGCCACAAGCCACGATTTACGCATTCGCAGAGAAGGTAAGCAGCAGAGAATCTTAGTTTTTAATGTATTATATATATTAATGCTCTTTTCTAGGCTGCTGACATTATCAAATCTGAACTGGGCGTTTAGTGGGTCGACAGATGGTCGCTTGCGAGTTGACGAGATCAAATATCCACCCGATGTGCTTTATTTAGAACGAAATTGTATCGTTTTGACGATGAAGCTTTGCAGTCCTCTGGTTTGTGAACTGTATTTCCTTAGTGTAAATTTCTAGCTTGAAATGACTGGCATCTCACGTCTTTTTAGCTCTTCCAGAGAAGCTCGCGTGAATATGTGGGTACCAAATGATGTAAGCTTTCCTTTATCACAGTAAGTGAACGAATGAAGTGTATTTAAAAATATTTAAAAAAGATTACTGCTACTTCTAAGGCGGGGCGTGGAAATGAAATGCCCTATGGAAGGCCATGGTATGGATGATGGTCATCTGGCGTGCAATACTGAAATTTGGGATCACGATAAATGCATAAATAATGTAATTAGCATATCGTAAGGTATTGTGGTTGTATAAATATGAGATCAGGAAGCGCATCAAAGCTCCCCAGTATTGTTTTCAGAATGAGGGTACTTTTCATGGTGGTTACGACTGGCAAACAGTATTATAAGATGTTTCGTTCGTAAGATCATAGGAATTGAAACTCACCGTCTAACACCACAACAGTAGCAAGCTCTCGCTGACAGAAAGATCATTGCGAGCCACGTAGCCAGTACCCCAGCGATGATCATCCAGACACCGTTCCCAAAATTTACCGTCAAAATGTTGTTAGCATCATTTATACTGCCCAGTTGGTTTCTGGTTACGAGCACAAAACCCACATCGATAAACATCACCACGGTGCTCAGGAGGCCAGTGAGGATTGATAGGAGGAGGGTAAAAATAGCCATTCCATGAGAAGTGAGGAAGAGCAAAGAGAGAAGGGTGACGAAGGATATGGCTGCTGCAATGGAATGCATGACAAACGAGGCAAAAACGACACGTTGTACGGTGGACACGTCGTTTTGCGAAAGTCCAATCGTGGAGCTAAATTCAGGTGGAATTATATATCCCAGCTGAGGACCGAGACAAGATCCATCTGTCGCTGTCTGATTTTGAACCAATAGCGACCTGACATCCCATTCATGAATATTAGTTTCCAGCGGCTATGGCTTAAATAAAACGAGTTGTCACTCTCACCCAGTCGTACAAACTCCCCACGCCCCAAATTTGAGCTGAGCTGTAGCATTGGCCTGAATATCATCAGACACTGATATTGACCCAGATACTTGAAGATCGAAGAGATAGATTGGCTTTATGATGGGTAGAGAGATGCCAACCAAGAGAAACTATATGAAGGCTGAGAAGAGCAAAAAAAAGGCGACAAGAGAGACGGTGCGGTAACTCTTGAGAGGGCGACAGTGGTCTTTCATGATCTCAAGAAAAAAAGGGTATTGAAGGGGTAGTAAGACTATTGGCAAGAGCACTTGTGCAGCCTGAGCGAATGCAAATAACTAAGCAAGGACCGGATAATGCCTAGCTTTTGTAGCTGCAGGAACATACTAAGCGCTCAACGCACACCAGCGCAGACCAGGACCCACAGCCGCTCAGTGGTAGCAGTTGCCAGTGTCCGCTCTGATGACCTTGAAATAAAACAGAATTGGAATGGCGGGTTCATAATTTCATCAACATGATCGCCATTGAAAATTTAAAATAGAATATTTGGCAGTGCTTGTCAAGATGATACGGATCATTGAAATGCTATCAATTCAATCCAGTCTTCCGAAGGTTGGCGACCGCGCCCATCTGGCGCGCGTCCAACTTCAACATTAGGGTTCAAACGCTCAGCGGTCTTTAGCGGCCATTGCATACAGAAGATTTGGAACAGTAGACTCAGAATTTTTATGGGGATAGTTAACCTTCCTATGTTCAAATACATGATACTCATGGAGAAGGCACTCAGACGACCTACATCGACTTAATGAGTTGCAATTGCTGTGACTGGTGAGCCCACTGCATTTGATTATAACTGCCTTTAAACATTTACGAAATGTTTTCAGTTTTCAGAGCTCTGAATTTAATCCTTCTGTCTCGCGCTGAACTGATGAGATCCTCCAAATACCAGGCACTCAACACGCCGAGATGATTGCTCTCCTTGAATGCACCACAAAGTCGGGTTTCCACACACCTCGCATACTTCCAAATATGGCGCCCATCCTCTCCAGTGCTAGGGCCGAATTATAAAGCGCTATCCAGCTCTCAGTTATCTCATGTATTTCCATGACGGTTCTAAATATTCACAAGTGAGTACTAGCTTTCTGGAAAGAATCACTTGGTCCTCACGTTTATGAATGAGTCGATATGTTCTCAAAGTCTCGACTATTTCTCTCTACTCAGACAGGTAATCAACTCGACCAAGCCAACAGATTAAACACTATGCAGGAGTTGTGTGTATCGGGCGCTGTTAAGACCGCCGTGAGTATACTTGCCCATTTGCCGTTTGTATGCGGAGCCGGAACACAAGCGAATGCACGGCCATATTTTTGGGAGTCCATGCTGTCAAATATCTATATTCTCCTTCAACTCAGTCGAGAATGATTAACAGCGGTCTTCAGATGCGCGTTACTTACACGTGTTAGAAATAAGGTATGTATGTAATGTTGCTAGCATTCTTAACGTCTCTAATCCTGAATCGAAAAGCAAGCATCCGAAGGGTGCATCCTGGATATATCGTGGCATGCTATGTTACTTAAGTAGCGGAAAATTCCAAAGCCAAACCCTCTGTTAATCGACTCTGTAAGAAGCCTCTTCCTGAAGCAGCACTCGAACGAATAGGCTTCGCTTTATTATATACGTGCACTGCATACGGATGAAGCATTCGGACCAGAAATGAAACTATACACCTCGAAATTCTAAGAAATCACAATTTCGAACACCATACCGGCGGCTCCGCCTGTGTTATTTTTGGCAGTGATTACAGGGCATCGATTGACGAGGGGGAGGCGCAGGGTGCGCTGGAGGTTAATGTCAGAAATAAGTGCGACTGTGCGAGAAATGGAGAAGGGGATCCTCGCTGGATACGAAGAACACAGTCGAGACAACCAAGTGCAGAAGTACGGATAGAATATATGGTTTTTGCGGTGTCGATGCAGTTAGGTACGCGTTGGAAGTCAGATCGTCTGGTAATTGGCTGGGATTCTACATATCAATGGGATTAAATGCATTATTTGTGTTTGAGAACGAGGCATGTAATGCTGATGTGTATGGGTGAAGACAGGAATCAACTTTTAAAAATACATGTTAAAGTGAAATACTTCGTTACTGATTCAAGGGATTCACGAAAATACAGGTGACAGCTGACTGTCATACCACTTCATGATGGTTGTCTTCTATGGCTACCCATTTATCATGAAGGCGCTGAGAAGGTGCACCATGAATGACTGGAGTTTCATGCCACATCCATCATGATAACGTCAATGGTATAAAGTACATACTGTAAATTCCAAGAACCCATCGGCAGTCGTTATATCTAGCGAGAAAATGTAAATAATGATAACCCATGCACAAGCTCCTTGGCGATAATGATGAGGTGCCATCTGGTCAAGTCCTGGTGCCGTTGGTCGCGAGGCGTTGTTGGTCGTAAGGGTCATTAATCGTGTAAATCGTGAGATCAAGGTAAGGACCGAAAGGAATCACCATTTAAAATGCTAGTATTTGTCTCGACGATCATATCTGGGGAAGTAATAATTAGGAAAAGCGAGTACTGCGTAGACAAATTTAACACACCGTCTAACACCACAGCAATAACAAACCCTGGCCGACAGGAAGATCACCGCAATCCATGTAACCACTACTCCTACAAGAACCATCCAAACGCCATTCCCAAAAGTTACTGCAAACATAAAATCACCCAAACTTGCCACCTCATTTTTGACTAGGACCACAAGAGCCACGTCAATAGCAAACACTACGGCACCAAGGAGACCAGTGATGATTGCCATGATGAGGGTAAAAATCGCCATGCCATGAGAGGCAAGAAAGAGCGCACAGATAAACGTGATGAAGGATACGCCTGCTGCAACGGGATGTAGGACTAGCACGATTAGAAGGGCGCGCTGAACGGCGTCTACGACGCTTTGCGAAACGCCAATCAGGGAGGAGATGGTTGGCGGAACTGTGTACCCTAACTGAGGACCAATACAAAGTCCACCGTTTGCTAAAATCGTCGGCTGAACGTTCAAGGTGCTAAGAGTACAATCGTTGCATATTAGCTATTCTTTATATATTACCTGCATAAATAAAGCATCAATACTCACCTAATTGCACATGCTCCCCACACCCCAAATCTCAGGTCGGTTGCAACAGTAGTTAACGTTTGAGATACTGCTGTTGTTGATTGGACATTTAAGAGATAGATGGTCTTGATTATGGGAAGAGAGATTCCAACGAGAAGGAACATCAAAAAGGCCGTGAAAATCAGGAAGAAGGAAATTCCAGAGACGATACGGTGCCTCCTCAGAGGCAAATACTGCTCCTTCATCAGGCTCGGTAATCTGGAGAAGGGTATGCAAAGGGGTATAGGTAGTGCCCCGGAATCCCTGAGAAAGGGAGTTTCGCGTGGGAGCGAACTTCACTTCCTTGCTGCAAGCAACTTGAAGGAGCCGAAGTGCGATCATGGTCGACTTATAACTGTCCGGCAGCAGCCCTGAAATAGCACTTCTGCGTTGCTTCGCAAGCTACATCAGATTTCACCAGAACTGCAGGACGTGACAGGAGCGCATTGGTAGTGGCACGACGCACGTTCGGGACCACATGGCTGCGTTAGCCTTGTACGTTTTGTACTATGTATATTTGGTATTGCTTGCCAACACGAGGTAGATAAAACTTCGACAAATTAATTCGCCGAACTTAGTTTTCAAGTTGGACTCGGACGCGAGCTATCGCGACCTCCTACATATGCCAATCTCCAGAACATTTGAATCACACCAAGGTTCCCTTCTTACACTCGGATGCATGACATGATTGTCGAGAAAAGAAGCTCAGGATTTTCGCACATAGGCTGTTAATGAATTTGGTGTGAGTCCAACTTGCCACAACTGGGTCCGAAGCGCGCCCAAAACTCACGAAATGGTTTGCTCCTTTCATAGTCTTTATCCCGAGGCTTATCCTTTCGTCTGCGGCTGACTTGATCAGATCCTCCAAATACCAGGCCCCCAGAACGATGGACCACAGAGACTGATCACCGTAAATGCACCAAAACTTTGGATTACCCCAAGTCTCGCGCAATACAGGATCAAGCAGGGCTTTGTTTCTCCTGATGCTGCTATCACGTCGAAACTCGTCTGTACTTCCGGCGAGTGTGGTATCTCCCTTCTCACCAGCATCTAGAGTCATCATTTGGACAAGCTCTTCGAATGGGAGCTGCTCGAATGTTGCTTGCATGCCGTCTGAATGCCTGTATATCAAGTCCTTCGGGTTTCTGCCGGCAAGATTCGGGTGAGGGTAATAGGTTGCCACCCACTTTCCGAACACCGGGCCTATCTGTTCAGGTGTCAAGGTCGGGTCGAACAGTGGTGTCCAACCTTCCGGTGGATCGTCGAATCCCATAACATTGGACGGCGGGTCTAGTCACACGTGAGTGCTTGGCTATTGGGGAAAATATCATCTCACATACCCCAAAGAATGAAGGAAGCTACGTGCTCTCGAAGTCTGAACTGTTTCTCGCTGCTCAGACGAGCAATCGACTCGACCAGTAAGTTAAGGTATCCAGTCCCGAGGGACCAGCCGACTACTGCCACATCTTTAAGGCTATGTTCTTGGATCATATTATCGACAAACATGGCCAGATACTCTCCCTGTCTATCGAGGACTTCCGCTCTTTTCTCAAAGGTGCCCGAAGTCAGGGCATGCACCTCTTCATCGGTAAATGGTGTAGAGCCGGGATACAGACGACGATTCAGCATAATGACGCGACAACCATTGGCAGTTCCTTCCAAGAGGAGCTTTAAAAGCACGCCTGCACGTAACGTTGGATTTTCAGAATATGGAAACATGTAACGAGAAAAGTCAATATACCACTGTGGTATGTGTGTCCGTGGATAAGGATGACGGTGGGATACTCCGCTACTCCTGCAGGTGGGCCATTGTCATGGTAAGCAAATTCAATGTTATTCGCAACTTTGGTTTTGAACATTCTTCCTAGTTTGAGAAAGTGCCAGAAGAGATGGAAACCGAATGCTTGTGCCTTTGCCTTTTATTGCCTGGCACCCAGAAGTATTATCATCATCTGACTGCGTTATCCCCACAGCAGTATCCCTCAGACGAATATGTTAATGGGACCTTCATCTGCTACAGTGACAAAGCTTCCAGCTCGTCTTCCGACCAACCAATCACACTGCGTGTGGATATGCTATTTACGAGTTCCGTGGGGAGGGGAATTTATCGGAAATTTATCTTCTCCTTTAACAGTAACGAAATGACGACTACCGGATGCCACGAAGTCGTGTACGCTTCTGAATGCCCCTCACAAATAACTTCTTCTGGGTCAGGAGCTGCAATCTGACTAATTACTTTGACATAGACGCGTGACTTGGTGACTGTATAACGAAGTGAGTCTTGAGCTTCTTCACGGGGAGTCTTTTGGATGCATTCATGCATCACCGTTCAGGACTGTAACGGCGTTTTAGATTTATATTCGAAAGAGCCCTCGTGCAAAAGCGAACAACTTCCTTGGCGCAAGCAAGTAGTCTCTCTGGTGAGATTACCGCGTCCTGCCTCAAAGTTCGAAGGTTGAACATTTGGTAACGCATATTCAATTTGCCTGAATCAACATTATGCGAGTATTGTCGGACTCTAGTTCTGCCAGTCTCCCCCCTTCCAGAATGACTTCGCTTTATGCATGAATGCATGACATAATTGTCAATAATAACAGTACGAGGTGGTCATACATTAGCTGCAATAAATTTGATGTGAGATTGCGTTAGCTGCATGTGAAGCATGTTCAATACTTACGAAATGGTTTGCTCCTTGCATAGCCTTTGTGCTGAGGCTAAGTCTTTCGTCTCCTGTGGACTTAACTAATTAGGTCTTCCAAATACCAGGCGCCTAATATCACACACGGAGCTTCGTTTCCTTAAGTGCACCAAAATGATGGATTCCCTAATGTGCCACGCAAAGCAGGATCAAGCAGGGCTTTGACCCGCCTAACGCCGTTATCATGTCAATTTCTTTGGTCATGGCAGCAAGGGCATTATCACTCACGTCACCAGCGTCCAGGCTTACCAGTTTTAGCCTCTCTCGACTGGAAGGTGCGCAAATACAGCCTGCATGCCCTCTACATCTCTATATATCAAGTCTTTCGATGCTCTGCTAGCAAGATTCGGATGGGGGAAGTAAGCTGTGACCCATTTTCCGAATGCGGGACCCCTTTCTTCTAGTGGCAGGCTCGTGTCAAAAAGTGGTATCCAGCCCTCAAGTAGATCGTCAAATCCCATGGTGCTTGAGACTGGGTCTATTCCCATATGAATACCTGGCTTTCAGGGGAAATTCGTCTCACGCACCCCAAAATATGAATGAAGCGACGTGTTCTCGCAATCTAGTCTGCTCCTTTTTACTCAGGCGAGTAATCGATGTGACTAGCAGATTAATGTATGCGGCCCCAAGGGACCAACCGACAGCTGCCACCTTTTTTAGGCCATGCTCTTGAATCATATCAAAATCATATTATCAATGAATAAGACCAGACATTTACCTTGCTTGTCGAGCGCCTTCGCGCGTGCTTCAAACGGGCCCGAGGTGAGGGCGTACTTTTCTTCTTCCGTATACGGTGTAGAACCAGGATACAGACGACGGTTGACCAAAATGACGCGACACCCGACGGCAGTTCCTTCTGACAGAAGTTTTAAGAATAAGCCTGCACACGGATTTTCAAAACATATAAAAGAGTAGCAAGGAAATGATTATACCACTGTGATACGAATGCCCGTGAATGAAGATGACGGTGGTATATTCCGCGATTCCCGCAGGTGGACCATTGTCATCGTAAGTAAATTCAATATTGTCTGCAACTCAGGTCTTGAACATGACTCTTCTTTAGCCTAAGGGAGTAGGACGAATAATTATACTTAGAGTATTGTCTCTTTCACATTATTGCTTGCCATCCAGGAACAAGGAGGTGGGTAAAACAGAGCGTGTATGACCCATCTGTGCATTGGGAATATGAGACCAAGTGTTGATTGGACCTTCATAAAGGCTGCGGTAGCCACTGAAAACTTCATCGAGGACGGATACACGGTAAATGATTCGATTGGGCGCAAATCAATCATGATGAGTGAAGATGCGCATGAGCGAATGATGGGCGATGGGCGCAGGTAAACGTGTATCTTCTCCTTTACACTAACTCAGTCAAGAATGCTGAAAGCCACTTAATCGCTGTCTTTAGGTACACGGTACGTGACATCATGAGATCTACAGCTTATAAGTATAAGATGTGTAATTTGTCAGTATTCTCTATGCACTTCAAACGAAATTTAAAAGCAATAGAGAAAGCAAGCACCCAGGGGATAAATCGCAGCAAAACAGGTAAGAATCACTCAGAAGCCAAAAATCCATACAACTGATCTTGAGTCTAGGGAAAGCTCGAGGCTAGGGAAAGCTCAAGTCTAAAGCGGCATTCAAGTAGTCTTCGGTTTGCTATATTATGTGTGCGTACTGGTGCAAGCATTCAGATCAGAAATCAAGACGCCATGACCCGGGTTTTGAGTCTAGGGAAAGCTCGAGGCTAGGGAAAGCTCAAGTCTAAAGCGGCATTCAAGTAGTCTTCGGTTTGCTATATTATGTGTGCGTACTGGTGCAAGCATTCAGATCAGAAATCAAGACGCCATGACCCGGGTTTTGAAGAGCTTACAAACTTCACATGAGTGCCACCCATGTTATTTTTGTCAACAATCACAGGGCGGAGCTGCGAATCGATTGGCGTTGGAGAGGCAATAACTACGCGGCAGATTAGCGTCAGCGATGCAGCGATGCGAAAACGGAGAGGAGGCGTACCGGAGAGGGAGGAAAGGAAGCAGACGAGGAAAACCGCGGAGATACCAGCGGAGAACATGATTCTTTGCGGTATGAGTGAATGCAGTAGGATAGATTGGGATAACTTCAAACTGACTGAATACGTTCGGCTCCAGAATTGCTTTGTACGCCTGAGTACTGAAAATAAACTTGAAGCGTAGCTTGGAGTAGATAGCATATTATTTCAATGCAAATGAGCGCCGAAGCTCTTATGCTTAAATGGAGTACAAGGAACTGTAAAATTGGACAGATAATTTGAATTTATTAGCCTTGAATTCTACAGGCAGCGTATGAGGAACAACGGTAGGTAGAACTTCGCATCGGTATGGATGCAAAAAATACAAGGGCAATGAGCCATTTGAACTTAATACTAAATTAGACACGTCCGTACATCGGGGAACATCCGAACTGGAAAGTCCGTGTCCCACCTCGCAATAACGTTGAGATTATAGGAACTACATAAAAAACATTAAACTTAAATTTGTTCTACAGTTAAGTACTATAGAACTGGATGAAGTTAAGTACAATTCAACCGTCCCGATAACAGTCGGTATCATTTTTTCAAGAGCTCTAAAGGTTTGCGCTGTAACGGCATTTATCGCGTCATCTTCGTTTCTCATATTAGCTTCAACTACAGCACTATTCAAAGCTGCCTCTCCCTTATTCATTTATCCTCGCGTTGAAGACAGCGATGCCGACTCCGGTGCCGGACGATAGGATTACTCTGTCCTTAGGTTCATCGATTCGTGGCGTCGGAACATCGAATTCTCTCTTTGATTTGGAGACTGTTCATCCACACGAATATGGCAAGTAGTCAACTCGTACAGATCCTCCAGCTGCAATAGCAGCGATTGCATCTCCAAACCATTCTTCTCCTTCTCGCCATTCCTTATCTCGTCCCCATTTCCGAATTACACTCAATGCACTCTCAACTCTCCCTTGCAAATCCTCTTCACTTTCTTCGTCTTCACCACCGTCTGGGTCATCTTCCAACCGGTATTCGAGAAGGTCGTACATGACGAGGTCAGATAGATCAGTCTGCAGAACCGACCTCGTGGGACAATAGCGAGGATATCTGAGCATCATGCGAAGAAGGGAGGCGTACACTGCAGAACGTCGTGGTATGTAGATAGCTCGATAGAGAGAAGGCTGCTTGTGCAACGGCGCTTCTTCTAACAGCTCTGATGGCGAAAGCGTCGTGAACGATAATGGATATAAGACGATGTGCTGGACGAAGCATCTGGAAGTGTGCTTTGTTATGCGATGGAAGCGGCCTTGCGCTTGTAAGTCTCCGTCGCATTTTAGCAGTAGTTCATCGGCAGGCGAAAGAGGAAGTCCGATGGTAGAGAGGACCTCGGAGGCTCCCTGCAGATCATCGTCGGTTACGACATAGGAGAAGTCCTATCAAACAAAAGCCATATAGTCAGTAAGCATCTCTTGGTCAATAATTATAGGGTACTCACGCCCGCCATCCGAGGAACATTCATTCTGCGATGTAAGAGAGCTCGCCACTCCATCAGCCTCACGCCTGCTCTTTGTAATACTTGGAGAGCGATGTCGACCACCTCAGCGGGTTCATTATCAAGGATATTTTTCGTATAGCGGGTAGGAGAGTCTTGAGTAGACTTGTAGAGAAGTTCATGTGGGTGGTGTAGCGGCGGGCTCGTTGGTGTGTGAAGCATGATGGTTGTATTGGTGATAGTGGACAAGACTGAGGTGAATGGCCGGAGCTCGAGGTCACAGCGACCTGTTACGCGTGACTGTAGTCCATTGTTGGTGCTTTCCAAAAATAGCCGCCGATTGTCACAGCCACCGGGACCGACGGCCTCGGCCCTATGACTAGTCTCCGACCCAAGTCACTCTAGTAACCTTATCGCCATCTCCTCTCACTCACCCAGATGCCGACAATAATATCAATCACTACATCCAAAGAATATCAGGCAAAAGCTGCACATTACCTTTCAGAATACCTGAGCGAGCTAGGCTGTCCCCATGCGTACATCGGAGGATTTGCTTGGTCTCTCCTTGGAAGCTCAAGGCCTACAGAGATAATTTATATTTTGCAATCCATTGTTTCTTACTGATTGGTTACGTTAACACGATATAGACATCCTCATTAAAACTGACGGACAACTGAATGTTGGAGCCTTGCGCGAGCATCTATCTGAATTAGACAAACATTTTGCTTCTGCTGGCATCAAGTTCTATTTTGTGCAAGTGAGTCAGGTTTTACCTGATCAAACTCGGTTCTGGAAGCGCTGAATATGTATGTATATGCTCACTAGGAACTCATCGATAATCTGCGAGATGATGCACTTGTGCACGCCAATAGAAACAATGTCCTTATCGAGATATTGCAGGCTGGGTCCTTAGGACTTCCTCAAAATCCTGAGCCCGTTTATATTGTTGGAAATGAATCAGGACTTCGTACGTGTATTGCAGATTTGCTTCTAAGTTATACCTGATGACTGTCATCTTCAGGAATTCAAATTCTTCATCCCTCTATCCTCATCCTTACCAAATTAAAGCGCTGGAGCCAAACTTATGAATCTACACGCCCGAAAACGATTGCTAAGAACAATTCAGATAAGAACGATATCGATTTTCTTATTCAGTGGATGGTTGAACATGAAATGAAGATCAGATTTGAGCTATACCAGGGTAAAACGATGGAAGACCTCCTTGATTTCGTTAAAAAGTATCAGAATAGATTCTCGGATAATGTGGAACTCATGGATTTGCTTAGGAAAGTTGTTGAGCCAAAGGATTGGGATTTACTACAGTCTGCGTAATGGTCACTGTTTCTTCTATATGCATCTGATTCGAAGTCATATCATACGTATCACATCACATTCCATTATTGTATGCAAGAAATTTGAATTCGAGAATTCTGCCTTTACTTTCCGTACTATATCCTTAATACATATCCGTGATCTTAATCATCCATTTGATCCCGCATCGAAGATATAACCCAAGTTATAGACAGGAATCTAAGAGATAGTATGCATACAAATGACATTTGGAACTACTAACGTGGTGTTATTTAGCGTCATCTCGAGCGAGCTTCCATTGCTTCAGTTGTTGTGTCGGCGGCTTTTGCACCTGCCACTTCAACTTTTGTTCCAGCCTTTTCAGCTTTCTCGGCATTTTCAGGTACTTCACTAGTAGTTGAGCTCTGTTTCTTTTTATTCTTCTTCCTAAACCCCGCTACGGTGACATCGACAACCGTGTTGACTAACAGGACGACAGACAGAGTCTGTCCATAGGTCCATTGGTTTGCGGCATTAGCGAGCCCATTCCTATGAATGATTTGCTCGATAGTCACGACGGTGTATATCCAAGCTGCTAAAGGAACACAAGTCCAAAGCCACGCAATGATCTGGAAGTCTTCGTCGTCGTCGAGTGAGTCGTCATCCTCCTCGGAACTCATAAATGGAAGGCATGCTAACACCAAAGGGTCCAGAGCAAGAGCTGACGTGACAATGCAAAATATGCGTAGCCCTTTGCTTGTTACGGAGAATGAATGGCCAAATAATACGAATTGGGCTGTGCTATTAATGTTACAGCCTTCGAACGACCCGAATGTGCGTACGTGCACCCAGAATATCAGAGCGAAGACGTTAACCACGATGACTTCGAGAAGGTAAGATATTTTCACAAGGGTGTTAGAGCGAAGGAGGGTGAACATATGGTACGTCGTGCCAATTGTGAGGAGGAAAGGAAAGAAGGTGGCAAGTAAGCCGTCAACGACAGATAAAACGCCAGGCTTTCCTTTCTGGATAAGTGTTGATATTTCGAGAGCCACTGATGTTAAAAGTGCATTTCGGAAGATATTTCCTGTCTCCTCCCTGTCGAGAATGCTAACGCAGATAATATATGAGATGACTGTTGAGTCTGATAAACACCAAAGCTTACCGTGGCGCAATTATCCCGATGAGACTCTGTGCATAGAACGAAATGCGCACCCCAATACCTGAATGGAGAACAATATAATTAACTAGCTTCGAGTAATGCGCACAGTCACCAACCTGATATATCTCCATTGGTCGTGAGGACACAGGGTGGAGGTGGAGGGGCCGCCGGATCAGTGGTCGCTGGATCTGCACGGCGGGCGGGCGCCTCGTCATTGAATGGCACACCAAGCACTGCGAAACAGCTGAAGCAGAAAATAACCAGTAGTAATAGAAGCCGGACAGCCATGTTTATGGAGCGTTAAAGAAAACCTCGACCTCGACGGGATTTGTAGGCCATCATGAGCGTCTATTTCCTTGCTGCTTCCTGTCATTGATGAAGATGTGCCGCATGTCGATAGCCTGCGGAGGAATCTGACAGACTGAATGCTTTCATGAGTCTAAGGATAGTACATGTGCAAGCCAGCAGGACCGGAGACCTAAGTAGTGGTAGGTGCTCAATGGAAGTTTAAGTAATCGGTGCCCACCGAGTGCTGGTAAGTCGCGTGAATGACTGCATTATGCAACCTCAAAGTCGCACGTGGAGACACGATGATCACGTCCTCTATGCAGCGCCAACCCAGCATTTATATAACACATATCTTATGCATTGATTAAAATTTCGAGTGACTTTACATTCTAAGTTGACCCCAAGCTGCAAGATTTCGACTTATTTCAACGAAGTACACCATATCTATGATCCTAGCATGCGTCTTTTCGACTATCCTAAAATGAGTTTACACCCTGCTACAGGCAGAAATTCCATGAGATGATATGCGTATAAAGAAGTTATGGAAGTACTAACACAACATTATGATTTGGTATCATGAGCTTCCACTTCTTCCACTTCTACATCGCCTTTTGTATTAGCTTTCTCAGTCTTTTCAGATTTCTCAGCCTTTTCGGTTTCCTCAGCCTTTTCAGATTTCTCATCCTTTTCAGCTTTCCCACCCTTTTCCGCTTTTCCAGCCACTTCGCCAGCAGTAGACCCTCTCTTCATAGCTTTCTTCTTCCTAAAACCTGCAGCGGTGACATCAACCACCGTGTTGACAAGCAGGACGACAGAGAGAATCTGCCCGTAGCTCCATTGGTTCGCAGCATTAGCGAGTCCATTCTTATGAATGATTTGCTCGATAGTCACAACGGTATATATCCAGGCGCCCAATGGAACGCAAGTCCAAATCCACGCACCAACCTCAAAGTCAGAGTTGTCATCGACGTTGTCGTCCTCATCATCTTCGTCAGCTCCTGGCGTGAATGGAAAAATTGCCAAAAACAAAGGATTCAGAGAAAGGCCTGCCATGACGATGCAAAACGTGCGTAGCCCCTTGCTTGTTACGGAGAAGAAATGGCCGAACAACACAAATTGGGCGGTGTTGTTAATGTTACAGCCTTCGAACGACCCGAACGAGCGTACATGCACCCAGAATACCAGAGAAAATGTATTGACGAGAATGACTTGGAGGAGGTAAGTCACCTTTACGAGAGTGCCGGAGCGTAGAAGGGAGAACACATGGTAGGATGTGCTGATCGTGAGGAGGAAAGGAAAGAAGGTGGCGAGTAAACCGTCGATGACGGATAAAACGCCAGGCTTCCCTTTCTGAATAAGTGTTGATATCTCGAGAGCCACGGATGTCAACTGCGCATTGCGGAAGATGTTTCCTGTCTCCTCAATGTCGAGAAAGCTGATGAATGTAAGAATATATAAGGGTGCTACTGAGCCAGAAAACACCATGGGCTGACCGTGGCGCGAGTATTCCAATAAGACTCTGCGCATAAAAAGAAATGCGTACGCCGATACCTGAACGGAGGAAGATAAGATTAAATGTCTTCGAGCAACGCGCACGTCACTGACCAGATATGTCTCCATTAATCGTAAGGACACAAGGTGGAAGGTCCGCCGGAGTTGTCGTTGGATCTCCACGGCGGGAAGGTACCCCGTCATTGAGTGGCAAGCCGAGCACCGAAAAGCAAGCGGAGCAGATGACAAGCAATAGCAAAGGTCGAACAGTCATGTTTCCGGGGCGCTAAAGGAAGTCTTCAGTTCGAGAACATATATAGTTGGCCATGAGCGCCAGCTTTCTGTCATCGATAATGGTTCTCCACCAGTTGATCGCCTTTGAAGGAGATCTGATAGACAGAATGTTTTTGTGAGGCTAAAGATGGTTCAAGCATATAGGACCGGGTGATAGAAGGTTGGTTGAAATTGAAAATTTCAAGCAAAGCATTCAATTGGCGCTCGCCAACCCGCGTTCAGCGAACTGCGTGAATGACGGTGTTATAGACATGATCAACCTCAAAACGGTCGCGCGTCTACTTAATATCCGAGTCGATCGTGTGTGCTGGATACTATATTATCGAATCTTGTAACTTGGGACACAAATTCCCTCTATAAAGTTGAAGAAATGTATAAGAACATGTATATTCGCAAATAATCTTAAAGTCCTTACTGGCACGACATTACTTGGCGTTATTAACTTGAGCCTCCGCTTCTTCAGCTTTTAAATAAGCCTGGGTAGTTATCTGGCTGGCACTCGAGCTCCCCTTCTTGCCTTTCCTCTTCCTATAAGCTGCAGCGATGACGTCCACCACCGTGTTACCCAGCAGGACGACTGACAGAGTCTATCCATACAACCATTGGTTCGCGGCACTAAAGAACCCATTCATACGAAGAATATGCTCGACGGTCACGACGCAATATATCCAAGCCCCCAAAGGAAGGCAAGTCCAAGCTCATGTAGCGATCTTCCACCCAAGTAGTTCCTCGACCGAGTCGGCAACGCGACCGGGTTATTCACTCCCTTCTGAGTTCTAAAGACTCCAAATAAAGAAACGGGATTCAGAGCAGAGGCCGAAATGAAAATGCAAACTATGCACAGTCCTTTGCTTGTTATGGAGAATGGATGACCAAACACTAAGAATTGAGCTGTGCTGTATGTTGCAGCCTTGTTCATGTTGCAGCCTTCGAACGACCCAAATGAGCGGACTTGCACCCAAAATATAACAGAGAAGACATGGCGATGACGAATTAGATACTTTGATAAGGACATTGTAGCGTAGAAGGGTGATGATATGGAAGGAGGTGCTGGTTGCAAGGAGGAAGGGGAAGAAGGTTGTGAGCAACCCATCGACAACGAATAAAACACCTGGATTTCCTTTCTGGATAAAACAGCTGATGTAGATGACCAGCAGTAGTAAAGGTCGGACAACCATGACTCCGAGGCGCTAAGGAAAACTTCAACCTCAAGGAGATTATGAGCGCCAGTTTGGTGCAGGTTTGCTGTCATTTATCCCATGGTGATAGTTTGAGGAGGGATCCTTGCAGATAGAATGTTTGTCTACGAATGGTTCAGGCCAGTGAGCGGATGATGGGACTCTGGGAGTTCAAGAAGAGTTGTTGAATTCACAATCAACACAATCAAGCCGCCCCAGCGAGTCGCGTGAATGACTGTTACATAATCAGCCATACAGTCGCGCGTCGATCATGTCTCTCGAAGTTGCATGGCCATCTGCTGAAGCTCTAGGGTAATATTCACATCTCAGCCAGCTCCCATCCACATATCTAAATATCTCTAGGCTCTGAATATTAGGTACTATACTAATTCAGTCGTTCGGAATTATCGAAATTTCTGGGATACGCTCACTCTCTGGGACAGCGAGGCTGTGACACCTGAGGACGTTGCGCAACAATGAATTCATATCCTCCAGAACTTCTTGCCCAGCTGGCGCCAGTAATGTTTGCTGCTGGCCTCGATCCGCCAGCTGCCCCTCCTCCGATATCGCCAACCACCACCAACGCACCCGCACCCCCTAGCAAACCCCTCGATCCCTTCCAAACCCTCACCCTCCGCCTCCGTGACGCCTTGCTTAACCAGCGCAAGCCCGCCATTTGGAACCCAGAAAAGGCCAAATCGTTCCAGGTGATCCTGGTTGAGAAAGAAGTTCGCTTCCCCCCGCGCAAACTCGTACCCCCCGAAGACCCCCAGTACTCTTCCGCCCACTCTCCCTTGTCGCCAATGACTCCAACCTCGCCCCTCCACCCAGATGGACTTATAGCGCCCATCTGGATACGTAAACATACCACTCTGGTTCCCAGCGTATTTGTACTCTTCCTCCGAATATTTGAATTCTCAGCCCAGCAAGCCGGACGGCCTCCACTGGATGTGCCCGATGTTGAAAAGGAGCAGGAGGAGAGGAAGCACGATAGTGAGCTGGCGGCGGAAGTTGCGCTGCGGAAGAAAGCCACCAACGAACGTGGTATTAAACTTACTGTCGTGCTGATGGCGACTAGAAGGATGTTAGGTGCGTTCCAAGTGAATGTGTAATATGGATGCAGAGAAGAACAGCATCTCATTAAAAACACAGATGATCCCGCCTTGGATGCAAGATTGACGTTTATTCGAAGACAGAGCGGTCTTGACTCAAGGGCGGCGCTATTCGTCCTCAGCCCAGTCAGTCAGGCGGAGTTAGGCGATTTTGTGCGCAGGTAAGAGCTCACGCTGTCTTTCTCTGCATGGTATCCCATCTTTAATACTCATATTTGTAGTTTGCAACAAGCACTTTACGAATCTGCCCTCGAGTACTATACCGCACACTCCAAACGCGTCCGACGAAAACGTAACAGACACTCCTCCCAAGCCTACCCTGTCGTCCCTCCCTCTGGGACTAGCGTGCAGATCGCGCGGCCTTTAAGACCAGAAGGATGGACGGTAAGATACGAATACAAGATGGCGTGCTTTGCGGAATTCCGGGGGGAAGACGAGGTCGCGTTGAAGTATATTATTTTGCTTGCTTTTGCATTTTAACGAAAGCGACTAACAAAATGACGATTATAGGCATTATCAAGATGCATATGGGATGCTGGTCATTATGTTCGGCTCTACTGCGATCTTACCTCCGCGAACGAAACGGTGGGCAGAGGCAAAAGTGCTGGCGGATTGCATTAACCTCAAGGTAAACCTTCTCTTCTCGCCATCCATTCCTTTTGATATAACTCCGTGATAGATCGTTAAGCTCTACCTATACAATAACGAGCATGCTCTCGCTCTCTCGCACCACAATACCCATATGCGTAAGTTCGGCGACTTCTCGCGCGGGTGGGGGATCGGCGAAGAAACATTTGAGTTCTGGAGCTGGATAGCGAGGCAGTAAGTTTCGTTTCTGAATTCTATCTTATTCGTACTCACTTCCCTAATCTCTCAGACACCGAATCCTTGCTGAACTACTCGAACAAGGCACCCGCAGCACGCTCGTCATCCCCTCTCACAAACCCGCGCCCCTCCCTGCCATCACTGCTACCCCGCCGGTCAACCTGGCAGCAACCACTCTCCTCCCTTCGTCCCTCGGCATCAACCCCAGCCATGCCCTGCAGCACCCGGGTTTTTATTACTACGCCGCCGCCAGATGCACGGAACTACGACGGGAGCGCTTTACAGCTGCGCTGGAGGCTGAGGTACGTTGTCGCTCTGTGTCGTGATCTTCTGATGCTTATTTTTGTGTAACTAGCTCAGGCAACATCCTACTGCACTTTCTCCTGGATTCACGAATGAGAAGAAGGTGGAACATTTGGGCATTATTTTGGAGGTGTGTATTTCGATGTCCTTTCTCCTCACTTGATTCCTGGTTATGATTTTTAAATACTCTTTGATAGCTGTACACGAAGGCCTACGAGCTGTTCAAGAAGTACTCTCCCACAGCCATGTCACAGAATCAGCAGCAGGCGCAGACCCAAGGGCGGCTGACTTTGTGGATCGCATATTGCATTGCCCAAACATATTACGATTCTGGGAAGTTCGACATGGCTGTTCGGTATGTCGCTACTCCTTTCCTTTTCTCCGTATATCCTAGTACTCTACCGCTGACGCTGATCTCATCTTGCACAGATTCTTCGAACGTATCGCCAAAACCTACCGTCGTGAAAAATGGCACTCGATGCTTCGTCCCTTGCTTTCGACTTGGTATGCATGTGCACAGCAACTGGGTGATGTGGAGCTTAGCATCAAGCTCTTAATTGAGATGCTGGGACATGGTGTGTTTAAACGGTCTGCTCCCTTATTTCATGACCTTACGGTTTGATATTATAGATGCTCCAGAAGGGGATGAGCCCAGTGCGCTGGAGGAGGATTTGGTAGCTGTATTTAAGGTTGGTGTGGCTCATGATATTATGACATTCACGCTCTAATGCTATAGTTGGGCTGCTCTTAGAGTACAGTTCCGTCGTCGACTGACGAACCTCTTGTAGTCGATCTGTCGGAATCCCAGCCAATATGTCAGTCCACCATTTCCCTCAAGGATTGCAGTTTCGCTGACATTTTACTGCAGTCGACTCCAGTGTCGTGTTTTGGACGCCAGAAGTCATGGTCGGAGAGGCGGCTGCATTCCAACTATCTCTTACTGCGCCAAGTCGGAACACGATCTCCTCGATTCCTTTCGCCTCTTTGGCTATTCATTTCTCGAACTCAGACAACCCTATTATTATGCGCCATACTCCTTTGGATGGACATGAGAACAGGATGGTGCAACGCGTGGATTTGGGACATGTCAATATCGGCAAGGTAGAGGATGATGACGAGGATGGGGATGAGGATGGGGATGGGGGTGAAGATGAGGAAGAGGAGGAGGAGGGGGAGGAGGAAGAGAAAGAACCTAGGGAGGTGACAGTTGATTTGAGATGGAGACCTGGAAGTACCACTGTATTTTCTGGGACGATGTCGTCAGAGACGCCTTCCGCGATGAAGGTATGTTTGTTCAATGGTTTTTCCCCCGCTTATGAACAGTTGGATTCTCTAGATCACGAAGCTTGTCCTGACCATCATTGAGAACAAGTGGGTGGTTGAGATACCTTTCCCTCCGTATGGGTCAAGACAAGGATCAACTCTTCCTGGACGGTGGTTAAGCGTACTCGATCCCCCGAGGTTCATTCCGATCAAGAGGGAGGAGTATTCCTCTGCCATGTATGTATACCTCTCGGCTACCATGCATATTGTATCGCTGATGCAGGGATTGTAGTGTGAAACACCGATTACACAACTTGTCTGTGAAGCTGAAGCACCGTGCCCCTGCGTATTTGGATGAAGATTACCCAATTATCATAGAAGCCTCCAATACTGATACCCGTGAACTGGATGTTGTGGTGGATGTTCTACTACAACCTACTGAAGTCGATGCCAGTACGTGGCTTTCGAGCACCTTGAACAGAAAGTTGACATAAAAATGCAGTTAACTCCATTCGAATTGGAGAAGAACGCTCAGCGGGCCTCATCAAAGGCGTACATCTTGGCACTATTGCCTCGGGATCTTCTACTCAGAGGACGCTTCACCTCATTAACACTGGTGCCGGAGGGGATAGAATGATCGACATTTCTGTTCAATCACGTATCATCGTTCTTGGGCATGCGATGACTCCGGCAGAGGATGAGAACGAGGATAAAGGTGCTGTCGAGGACATGATGGAGCATCTCCAGGCTCTGGTCGTGCCAACTGTGGATCCTTTCGTTATCACCCATGATGTGGTGTATAGGCGGGCATCGAAAGAGTGGTCCGGATTATCGGATTTGGATACATTCCAGGAAGATTTCTGGGATGACAGGCGCGGAGGGGAGGCCCTCGTCAACTTTAAATTAGAATGTGTTGGCCCATGGAATATAGAGTTGGAGAGTGTGACACTAGAGAGACAAGTAAGCTGAATCTTTTCATAGCTGTGTGGTTTGCTGATGATTATGCCACAGGATACTAATACCGCAAAGATCATTGATTCATCTACGGACGCGGAAGATGATATGCATCCTTCAGGTGCATCTCATATCCCATCACGCGTCAATTTTATAACTCAAGTTGACGATTCTAGAGTTTCTTCCGGGGGATCAATTGGGTGGGTTCTGTCGAGTGAGTCTTGCCCCTCCCGACGACGAAGAGCCATTGCAAGAGCCAGGGCCGGGCAGATACTGTATAAAATGGCGGAGGTAATGCTTCAAAGATCACAGAGAAGCTCAATATGCTAATAATTTTGAAGAATACTTGACGATGGTAAACGAGGTGCTCTCGCTACTAGCATCGTCCAACTACCTTCTTTGCGACCACCGACGGATGATTTGGTTGCACTCATAAGTGTGCCACCTGTAGCAACACTACACGTTCCTACCACCCTCGAACTCACTATTCGGAATTATAATCTGTCTCGATCAGCTAATGTCTCCGTCCAGTTGGAGGTCGATACCTTTGACAGCTTTGTGGTAGCAGGACTGAGGAGTGGGAGAGTTCCGGTCTTGCTACCAGGCACTGAGGAGAAGTTAACCTGGAATCTTGTCCCTATTGAATGCGGTTACGTTAGAATCCCTAGGATCAAAGTATTTGACAGACGAAAAGCTATTTCAGGGACGGAGGATGCGGGTGCTGGTCCAGAGTCCATTGGAGAGACGGTAAAGGTTGTGGATATCAGGCGCGATACCAGACGCGTTTCTGGAACAGCTGGGACTGAAACGGACGCCGTCGACTTTCAAGAAGGCCAGGGCACCCCTGGTACGATTCTTGTGCTGCCTTAGGATTTATTGGACGTATTCACGGTATTACCTTCATGTCCTATTTTTATTTCCTCTCATGATATCAGATCATGTGACCGTGACTACGGAGTGTATGTTTCTAGAAGTTGAGCAGAGACTGACGCCATTCAATTATCAATCTCTCTCACATATGCATTCTGAATTCTCCAACTTTGTTACTAACCATCATCATGGGCATTCCTGAGGAACAGATTTACCCCGTTGCAACAGGCAATGCAGAGGAGGTGGTAGCGAAACATCAAGAACCTCAGGAGCTTGTCTTCTACGCCGGATGGGTATGTCCTTCCCTTTACATGTTTACCGAATGACGATGTCTAATTTCTGTTTACAGTTCTGTCCGTATGTTCAACGCACGTGGATTGCCTTGGAAGAGAAAGGCATCCCCTATCAATATAGAGAAGTTAATCCGTACAAGAAGGAGCCTCATTTCTTAGGTATGTGTTTGGTCTAATCGTTATCATGCTATCAAGCGTTCATGAAGGTATATTAAGCCATAAACCCAAAGGGACTCGTGCCTGCCGTTGAGTATAAAGGAAAGGCATTGTACGAGTCTCTGATAATCTGCGAATTCCTCGAGGACGCGTATCCATCATACAAACCCAATCTTCTTTCTGCCGACCCCTTATATCGCGCTGTCGCTCGAATTTGGATAGATCATATTACCAAAGCCTTTATGCCGGCTCATTTCCGTCTTCTTCAGTCCCAGGACGTGGAAAAACAAGATGCTGCCCGCGAGCAATTGTATGCAGCGCTCAGAATGTTTGCTAAGGAAGTAAGAGGCCCTTACTTCTTTGGAGAGGATTTCAGCTTGGTCGACGTTGCAATTGCTCCGTGGATAGTTAGAGATTACATTTTGACAGAAAATAGAGGATATAGTCGGGCCGGGGTCAGTGATCAGTGGAAAGCATATGCTGAGGTAGTCGAACAGCGAGAAAGTGTGGTAAAGACGCAAAGCGTACGTGTTATTCTTGATATAGGCTCCGAAGAGAAACTGAATCAACCTTCATGTCATTTAGCTGAAGGAGCATCTTGCAGAGATTTATGGTCGCTATTTGCGTGACGAGGCACAAAGCGTGGCCGCAAAGGCCATCCGAGCTGGAACGGTAATCCCTTGAATCTTCCACAAATTTATAATATATATGTTTTTGGAAGTATGACTACAAGTGTACCTAGCGGTAGAAGATTTCCAAGCCATAGTCAATGATGAAATAGATGTGGTTGACGTGCCGAAAACGTTGAAATTCGACGTTTTTCGTTCTCCCAATGGCAACATTCATGTTCTTGGCATGATCCTAAGTCTGAAAATGCTTTATGGCAACCAAGCCAGTGACATGGATATGGATATAATTGCTCCTGTGCAGTATCGAGCATCGTAGGCTCGTCGAAAGAAGGAGCAGAAAGGAAATGAATAAGAGCGTCAATTTCGTGGGTGGAGAGAGATTTCGAGCTAATTATGCCTAAAACAGTGGCTACAACATTCATAGATGGCCGATTTCTTGGATTGGAGTTCCAGCAATGTAGGAGAAGTCGCCAAATGTCATCTTTAATCTCTATAGGTTGAGGAGGGAGTCCCCCCTTCATGACAGCGAGAATGACTGTGGGGTCATTTCTGATATGCATGAAAGGTATCCGACCAGTAAGAACCTTAGAACTGAGTGATTATTTATTTTCTTAAGACCCATGTGTTAATTGGCTCATACCTCGAGGATGGTCATACCAAATGCCCATACATCAGATGCTGTGGTGAGAGGAGGCACACAATCATCGTCTTCTTCACTTTCACATGGTGCAAGCAGCTCATAAGCCATCCAGCGGCAGGTTCCTCCAACACTTTTCGTTGTGAACCCCGAAGATTCCACGATTCGAGATAAACCAAAATCAGCCAGAGTAGCCTGGTTTTTGTCATTGACTAGGATATTGGACTGTTAATATCATTAGTAACGGCGTCGAGAAGTTTCATACTAATCATGAACTCACTCCTTTCACGTCTCCATGCACAACGGCATGCGGCTTGATGTTATGCAAGTATGCCAGACCTGTAGCGACTTGAGCGAGCTGTCAGCGAATAGTGTTACTGAGGCGGGATTAGGCATTTGGATGTAAATAGGATTTCATACCATTGCCAGCTTATCTATTAGCGGGTGCTTCTGAATATAAGTTGTCAAGTCGCCATTGCTATAGTAAGGGCAAACAAGACACGGCGACTGAGGACGGTCTGCATCGAAGGAGACGCCATAGAAAGGCGTTATATGGGGATATTGTAGCTGACTCCAGACTCTCCCCTCCCGGAGAAGTTTCTAAAAGAGATAGAATCATTCGTACGAACACTCGAAGCAACATCGAGGCAACGAGAAAATCTTTCAATAGCCTATCACTCACCTGACCCAACCGTTCCAAGTACGTTGGTTCCCTCCAGGAAGCTCGAATCACTTTTATTGCGACCTGCTCAATATTAAGCATAATATCGATTTCTATCTAGCCAGAAACTACAGACCTGGAGCGGAGCGCCACTGGACGCGGATTCCCAGATACCCTTCCAAATGTCCGCCAATCCACCATGTGCAAAATAATACTTTTCGGTTTTGTGCACCTGTCCACTTAAATTCTCCATTTAGGTATAAAAACGAATCAGAATGGGGCAATTGTTTGGGGAGGGCCATACGACCTTATGAAGAAAACACAAGCAGAAGCATACTTGACTATGCATGGAAGCAAAGCAGCCACAACGTGCTGATGCGAGGGCACAAATTGTAGGCATTCCCCTTCGCCCAATGCACGTTTTCAAATCTAGAGCGTAATCCAATGTATGGAAAGGCTTCTAGACGTAAAGCCGCGAAGTCAAGATGCTTTGACAGTCAGAAGTGCAATAATCACTCAGAGAAATCAGCAATCCTAATTCAAAAGAACAAAACAAGACTTTACGATTGGAAATACCGGATGGATGCAATTCAGAGAGGAATACTTGTGAAGTCCGAATCGCAAGTGCCGACATAGTCTGTAGACAAAGCCCAGTGAACGAAGATATCAAAAGAAATTTACCAGTGAGAGACAGGAATATTGCGGAATGGGTCTATAAAGTTAACATCTAAACTTGAAAAGTAGTAGATAGCTTGTCATGGAGATCGGGAACACAGGAGCTGGAAGGATTCACAACACATAGACCAATATGAGGTCGGGAGTTTATTGTCACTGAAATAACGAACCATCACTTCACATAAGTTAGCAGGTGGTTGGAATACAGGAACAAGCAAGAAACGAAGTTGCTCAAATTGTGTTCAAAATAACAATACTTGGGTTAAATCCTATTGTCGGGGATGTTCATTGTAATGGCCAGAAGGAGAAAAAGGTTGGGATACGATAGGCTTGAGAAATGCTCTAAGATCGTTCCCATAGGGTGCAATAAAAATTCCTGATTCCCAAACACGAGGACTCGTCTAGGATATGAACTACGTTTCTGAATTCATACCGTTAATGGATCTTGAACGCGTATTAGCAGGGACACTTCTGGACAGGATGAGTCTTCAACCTATGAAGTCAGATGGTCCAATATATGTGCAAAGCCATGCAATATGGTCCTGCAGGGAACAGCTTTTACGCTGAGAACATGCAAAGTTAAACTAAATTCAACATGAGCCATGTGAGGCTATCATTTACATACCTTGTACATATCCCATTTGTGAAGCCAACTAATATGCTTGAAGATACACAATCACCGTATTCCAACTTATGGCTCGAATTTACGCATGTGGCGGAGTGGCCAGAGTGGAGGCTACAAGGTGTCGGTAGAGTGAGCAGGCTTGAGGAATTACAACGGCTGTGTGTAGGCAAATTGAAATCTGGCGAGAACGGTCACGCGTTCAAACGTTCACCGGCACCCCTCGCTTATACACAGGCATTCCACTACGGTAGCAGTGGCAGTGCATACTGCAGTCCATTGCGCTGAACGCTCGCCCATGACATGCATTGTCTAGATCTTTAAACCACAGTACGGGTTTGCATAGCGTCCGGCATCGTCTCAACCTCCATCAAGACTAGAACTTGAAGCTTGAAGCCTTCGGAAGGACAAGTTCTCATTTTCAAATTTTCAACGTCGTAACAGACTAATAGTATTTGGAAACTCCAAGGAGAATCACGGACTGAAGGCAAGACCTCCGGTATATTTGAAATAGGATCGTGTCTGCCTCGTGCTGCTGCATCCAGTTGAGCAGCGACCCCACACCGAGGAAATCCAATTATTCAAGCCAATGAACGCTCTAACACGGGAAGTTGGGTTGAAGGCTGGGCCTGTCTTGTTGGAAGGTCTGATCAAACATTATTTTGATCGTCTGAAGGAAGTCAATAAGGGTACACCACTACGGCAGGATGATATACTTTACGACGAGGCATTTACGATTGTGAAGGTGAGTTCAAATTTTATTTTGCAGCAGGGAGTCTGATGCCCAGATGTCAGGCTTTCCTGCATGCTTCCAGCTTGTAAGTCAATGCTAGCCGTTTAGAAACAAGTATTTATGTCTGTCTAGCCATACAGTGGAGGAACTGCAAGGCTTTTCGAACACGAGGACTCCGTCACCTCCATGGACGTCCATTGTTCGAGTGATCGTTCCATTAGTCTCATGCGATGAAGCAGCCATTTATTTAATCAAAGCTCTGGGAGGCGAGGATATGGCAAGGCGTATTGTTGGAGGGGTGAAATGGTGGCAAGTTCGCGGTGTCAAGGGGCGAGTACATGCGTCTACCACGTTCATCTCTTCCTCTAATCAAATATTTTCCATAGGGTTGATGCCCAGTGGATAACTGCTAAGAAAGATTGGCGGGAAGCGAAACGCCGGTACAAGATGCAGCAGCGTCAGAAACAGCAAGCTCAAACTTCTGACAAGGCTGGCGATGGAGAGGGAGATACAGATACGTACGATAAGAATATGGATGAAATGCGATGCATTCTCTACCTTCATGGAGGTAGGAGGTTATGCTTTTGTTCGCAGATACCATAACTCACGCAAATTCAGGTGGCTATTACTTTGGAAGTGTAGACCAGGAACGGTAAGCTGATCACCCCCGATATCTCATGATCATATTTCATACCACTTCCTCACTAGATACAGTATCGAGCGGCTTGCACGCAAGATTAGCGGACGTGTATTTGGTTAGCTCATTCTCCTCGTTTTGTAGAAATCGACTGATATGGTCTTCAGCAATCAACTACCGGCTTGCACCTCAGTACCCTTTCCCCTGTGCTCTCCAAGATGCGCTGGCTGCATGTGAGCAAGTTCACATGGTTTTGCAATTCCTTCGCTAATACTATACGGTGCAGATCTTTTCCTTATTCGACCTCCGCCTGGCGCTGTGCATCGGCCAGTGCAGCCAAAGCATATGGTCATATCAGGAGATTCCGCAGGTGGCGGACTTTCTCTTGCTTTGCTTCAAGTAATTCGTGATACGGGACTCCCGATGCCTGCTGGCGGTGTTCTCATATCCCCATGGTGTGATTTAACCCATTCATTTCCTAGCATTCATACCAATACTGATACCGTAAGCGCTTTATATGAATCGCGCTTAGCCCTTCAATGATGTTTACTATTTCCTTCTCCAGGATGTGCTTCCTTCCTCAGGACTGTCATTTCACAAACCAAGCATCCTATGGCCACCTCCTTCCCCCGAGGTCTCCACTCACGTTCACGCGTCGTTACGCCACCGCATTCGACAGGTTCTTAAACTTGATGATCATGGCCGTGTCAATCCGGTCGACCGTGTCGACACCATGCTATCTGAACCTCAACCCTCTGGCTTGCCTGTCGATATCGGTGCCACGACTCCTGTGCCTCCGATCGGTTCTGTATATTCCCAGAAAGTGACACTCCTGACCAAATCTGGAGAGCAGCTGGAAATCGACGAGCAAGTGCAACTTTACACGCAGAATAACCTCTTAGCACACCCGCTTGTTAGTCCATCATTGTCATATCTTGGTGGTCTACCACCCCTTCTTTTTATCGCAAGTGACAAGGAGGTTTTAAGAGATGAAATCATCTACGCGTAGGTTGATGATCCACTGCATATGTCCTTCGCTCAACATGTCAATTTTAGTGCCCACAAAGCTGCTAATCCATCCAAGTTTCCTATCAAGGACCATTTACGCACTATATATCCGCCATTAGAAGGTATAGAGGAGCGGCATGGCCAACCTACCTCAGTACATCTCCAAGTTTATGATGGTAAGCAATTTGCTTTCTTTTCGATTAATGAATGTTCTCACATGATATAAAAGATGCCGCCCATATCCTTCCTATTCTCTTCTCGTTCACGACACCGGCCAAATATTGTTTCCGAGCCATGGCTACTTTCACCAGATTTGTTACTGGGATGGACGTCTCTCCACCAAAGCCTGCTAACGGGTCACTTCCGCCACTCAATACCCTGAACGTATCCCCAATGGCCTCTCCTGAAATGGCGAATGACCATGATCCCAATGCTGCGTCGGGCACCTCTTCGTCTTCATCCTCCAGTGCCCCTCAAGATGCCTCCACTGACGAACCACTACCCAATGGTGAAGACACATTTGTGCCAATAAACAAACCTCACAGGAAGCCATTAAAGCGGGCATTTACAGCAAAAATCACTCAAGCTGGAAGTGCTATCCGACGACGGGCATCATCTATTGGCAATGTTCGTCGTTTCGGCGAATACGAATCTCCTAAACCCGTCCCCGCCCTTCCTCAGAGGCCTCCATCTAAGAAGGAGAGCTCTGCTACTTCAAGCGATGTTGGTGGTCGGAGATTTGGGAATTCTGCATCAGATTCTGTTCCTTCTGAGTGTCGCATGGCTGGTGAGGCCGCCGTATACCGAGATTTGCATGTACGTGGAACCTTGCATCTTTGTTTTGCGCAAATAACTTACTGATAATCGATGTCAGGATGGGTTTTCGGGGGACTCAATGATTCGGGAAAGAGTTTCTACGAAAGGTATCATACGCCCACTGGAGCCGGAGCCGGAGCTTGATGCATTCCAAATTAATTCGGACTGTATCGGCGTGCTGTCTGAGCTTGCGGTCAGACGGTATCTGAACGGGCGGGTGGCGTTCGACAAGAAATTTTCTCACACGTCAAAATCTATCGAGAAAGCCCGTCAACGTAATCTTGACAGAGCCAAATCAGACACGATAAAAAGGATGACCGTTCTCCAGAATACTCTCGCACAGAACGAGGGAGCCATTGCAAAGGAGAAAGATGCGGTCAAGCTGGATCTATTATCGTCACCTGACTGGGGCTGGGCTTGGGCATTAGACGATGATGAAAAGCCGCCTCCAAGCAGTATTGCCTCTAGGAGGGACACTGAGGAAGCGCAGCGACTCGCGGAGATTGCTGATCAGGCAATCCTTGGAGAAGACCATACCCTTAGCGGGAACAATCTATGGTCCGTGATGATGGGCTTCCTCACCAAAATGCCAGAGAAGCACAAGCACTCTTCGAGATCACATCCGGAGACAAGTCAAACTGATAAAAAACCGTTGACGCTATCGCAGACTGTCGCTTCGGAACCAAATTTATCTGGTACCAGCAATTCCAATACGGAATAAGTGCTATTGAGGTCATAATGTAACGTTTTCTGTGACTTACTAAATTCTCAGGAAATAAAGGGTATAATAATATTGTAGTATGTAACATCATTGCTAGTTAGTATCTTCAATTTTTACAACACCAATGTCATCTGAATTTTACAACTTCGCCTTTTGCTCCAAAGAAACCCCCTCATCCTCTAAAACCTTCTTTGCGAGCTGCCCAATTACGGGGAAGGTATATACATGCCTATAAGCCTCCTCAGAACTTGCCTGGCGCCGTGCGTACCGAGCTGCAATGCCTTGAGAAATCACAGATAGCTTTAAAACATATGAACTTCATCGTCCAGAAGCGAGAGTATCCCATCACTTACACGGAAAAGCATCCAGCTGCGGACGAAAATCATCTCAGGAATGGGATATGGCTGCTTCGTAAGTCGGCAATACTCTCTCTCGAGATCTTCCAATGGGATGGGAACATCTACAGTTGCATTCTTGTAGCCGCGCAGCGTGACAGAATCACTTGCTGGAAGGTCATTCATGTCAATCGCCCAAGGTTGCGTGAGGTTTCCAAGATCAGCCAGCTAGCATAAACGTCATTATAAGGGAGACAGTGAAGTAGAATAAGAACTTACAGGGCTGCCGAGGGTGCACAGTTCCCAATCCAGGATTCCAATCACCCTGTTTTCGGTTGGATGGAAGATAAGATTATCCAGCTTGTAGTCGCCGTGCACAATGCGAAGTCCAAGCTTCTTCTCGTCAGGGAGGTTGTTCCGGTACCAAGCGACTAGTTCATTGAAATAGGGAATATTTCCAGTAGGTTTGCCGCTCTCAATATCCACGGCCACTGCTTGGACACTCGAAACACGAGAAAGCGATTTGATTTGACGGGGAAAGTAATCTGTCGAGGGACCAAAACTAGAGAGACCAACCACGGCCGGTTCGACGGATCCAAGTGCTGCGAGCGCCCGGATAGCAGAGAGCCAACTGCGCAAGGCGCAGTTTTCAATAAGTACAGGGCAGGATGAAGGATTAAAATTGGGCTCGCCATTCTCGTCTATCATGAGGCGGCACCTCAAGCATACGGGTGTCGGTGAATATGCGTCCATCCAGGAATTCCATCACATAGAAAGGCGTTCCAATGACAGATTTGTCCTCGCAGAGCAAGATCGGCTCGGGCATAGGGATTCGCTGGTGTGGGGGCGTTGCTGAGCTGGTATTATGTTTATGCAGAGCAGCCAACATGGTATATTCTCGCTCGACTTGGTGAGCAGTCTGAGAAAGAAGTTCACCTGCGGGTTTCTTGCGAAGGACAAATCGCATCTTTCTATATTTCGTTTAGCCGTGCCTCTGAGATTACTGCTGTACATCTCAACGTACTTCGCATCTGTAAGGAAATAGGTTGGATTCGACTATTCAGGCGTCATTAATGTCTGCGTCGATCATAGACTACAGCGCTAACGCCATACCTGTCCAAACTAGGGCCCTGTTCAACGCGTATTCTCAGATAGATAAAAGAACCTTACTTTAAACTGCTTAATATCAACGGGGGTTTTGACCACGGTGGTGTGTTTTGCAAGGAAGGCGTTCAGGCTGCTAACGTCGATAGAAGCCCTCACTTCGCCGTACTCACCACCAATCTTTTTAGACGCTCCCGTCATTTGTGAGTATTAACGATAGCCTGTGAGGTCGGCTTCGGAGAGACTGAGATATGGCACTGGACTCGGGTGCCAGGGAAGTGTTCATTAGCACCATGCCACCAGCTGAGCTTATAGCATGTCGGTTGATCGGCTATTCCGCGACCGGCGACCAGAGCAATCAGCAGTCCCGGAGTGGACTGTCAGTATTGCGTAATCTTCTATGCTAGGTCGCCGCGAGTCGTTGCAATCACGTGGTCGCTACTTTTGCGACGACCAAAAATTTCTAACTCTTACTCTTATACAATCCAATCCGTTCACCTTCCTTCCTCATCACCATGTTCACTGTTGCTCGCTCTCTCCGCTCTACCGTTACGCGCTCTGGCCAATATGCCGTAAATATCTAGTTTTTTGCCCTCTCGCCAGTATTTAATCCTCCTGTAGGGCATTCCGCGTTCCATGATTGCGCGGAATATGAACTCCAAAGTTAATGGTTCGTATTCTGCTCGTTGTTAATTCTTCAGCTTCCAGACTAAATATATTCCAATAGGCCCCGTTGTTGGCATTGACCTGGGGACAACAAACTCCTGCGTCGCTGTCATGGAGGGTAAAACATCTCGTGTCATCGAGAACGCCGAAGGGGCCCGCACTACCCCTTCAGTAGTCGCTTTTACAAAACACGGAGAGCGTCTCGTCGGCCTTCCGGCAAAACGTCAGGCTGTCGTCAACTCTGCCAACACTGTCTTTGCTTTTAAGCGTCTGATTGGGCGTCAGCACAGGGACAAGGAGGTGCAGGAGGATATGCGGCATTGGTATATTTTTTTCAATCACTTCTCAGCTACTGCATGGGACCACTTATCTACGTTCCTAGGCCTTTCCATGTTGTTGCTAAGCCTGATGGTCATCCGGCTGTGGAGGTCGACAATGGCAGCAAAAAGCAACAATTCGTAAGTATCTCAGAGCAAATAATATATAGCAATTTTCTCAATTCTTCTCCCTTCAGACTGCGGAAGAACTTTCTTCCATGGTGCTCACGAAGATGCGCGAGACAGCAGAGCAATACCTCAACAAGAAGGTCAAGTGAGGAAGTTTCACCGTTTTATCCCTACCATCGATCTTATTTCTTTTTTTTTTCCGTTAGCCATGCTGTCGTTACTGTCCCTGCATACTTCAACGACGCGCAACGACAGGCCACCAAGGATGCCGGTCAAATCGCAGGCCTTGACGTCCTGCGTGTCATTAACGAGCCTACTGCAGCCGCCCTTGCTTACGGTCTTGACCGTTCTGACTCTTCTGTCATTGCTGTGTACGATCTCGGTGGTGGAACCTTCGATATTTCCATCCTGGAAATGCAGAAGGGTGTCTTTGAGGTGAAATCTACCAATGGTGATACCCACTTAGGTGGTGAGGACTTCGACATTGCTCTCGTTGACTTCATCTTGAACGAGTTCAAGAAGGAGAGCGGGCTCGACTTAAAGGGCGACCGTATGGCCATTCAGCGTGTCCGTGAGGCTGCTGAGAAGGCCAAGATTGAGCTTTCATCGACGAGCCAGACAGAGATTAACTTACCTTTCATCACGGCGGATGCATCTGGTCCTAAGCACATCAACATTAAGCTTAACCGCTCACAATTCGAATCCCTGGTTGCTCCCCTCGTTCAACGTACTGTTGAACCTTGCAAGAAAGCTCTCGCAGATGCTGGCGTCAAGGCACACGAGATTAGCGAGGTCATTCTTGTTGGTGGCATGTCGCGTATGCCTCGCGTTGGGGAGACCGTCAAGAGCATCTTCGGCCGGGAGCCCTCCAAGGGTGTTAACCCTGATGAAGCCGTTGCTATTGGTGCCTCTATCCAAGGCGGTGTCTTGGCTGGCCATGTCACGGATATCCTGCTCCTTGACGTCACTCCTCTCTCCCTTGGTATGTTCTCTCGTTTCTCATCTACTTCTACATACTAACCAGTCAATTGTAGGCATTGAGACCCTCGGCGGTATCATGACCAAGCTCATCAACCGCAACACGACTATCCCTACGAAGAAGTCTCAGGTCTTCTCTACTGCTGCTGACGGTCAAACCGCTATCGAGGTCAAGATCTACCAGGGTGAACGTGAACTTGTCCGCGACAACAAGATGCTTGGCAACTTCAATCTCGTTGGCATTCCCCCTGCTCCCAAAGGTGTACCTCAAATCGAGATCACCTTCGACATCGACGCCGATGGTATTGTGAATGTAGCTGCCAAGGACAAGGCTACCGGCAAGGATCAGTCGATGACCATTGCTTCTTCCTCTGGTCTCTCAGACAAGGACATCGAGAAAATGGTTTCCGACGCTGAAGCATTCGCTGAGACTGACAAGGCTCGCCGTGCACTTATTGAGGAAGCTAACAAAGGTGAATCTGTTTGCACTGATACCGAAAAGGGTGCGTCTCTTGCCAGATCTGTCTGAGTTCAATATATTGAACGATTTGTCCTCTAGCTATGACCGAATTTAAGGATCAACTGGACGCGACTGAGAAGGAGAAGGTCACCAAGCTTGTTGCTGAGCTCCGTGAGCTGTCTGCTAAGGGCCAGGCTAGCGATACTTCAGTTACCGCTGATATTATCCGGGAGAAGATCAACGAAACCCAACAGGCATCGCTAGGCCTCTTCCAGAAGGTGTGTATTGCGTTTGATCTGTGTTTATCAAGCGTCTTATGTATGACTCCAGGTGTATGAGAAGCGTGCCGCCGAGTCCCAGTCTTCTGAACAGCCTTCGGAATCCAAGGAGGAAAAGAAGGACTAAGCTTCGCTTTTCCTGAATATCCTCCTTTTATAACCCATTTATTGGATGGATTGTGGATGGAACTATGAATCTAGACATCATTTATTGCGAATTGCAGTTATTGGAAGTATATCTATCAGCCTATCATAATTGAAGTAATTACATTAGTCCCTGCCTAACTCATACATTACCTGCTACTATTATCATACCCCCACTCAATTTAAAGCATTCATAGATCTACAGAGGAACTGTATATGCAATACAGGATGCAGCCGAGGTGCGGAATCGCAAATGGAACGAGTCCTCAGGCTTCAGGCCTGAGGGAAAGGAAGGAAATGTTTTCTAGCATGGTCCCTCAGTACCCAATCGGCCCAATGGCGGCCGAAGTTTTGATAGCATAAGCGACTTATACCAGCCCCCCAGATTCCTCATGGATATAGACCTACCTGCTCACGATCCTAGGCTATATTACTTCGTTGTGCATACATTCTTGGTTCAGTTTTACCAGATCCTTCCATCTGCCTGGTTTGCCCTTTGTCAATGTGCTCCATAGCATATCAGTAGCCCAATATGGCTGTCGTCCCAAATCTTACTGAACTTCCCAGCGACATTTTACTATACATATCTCAGCAATTCGGTCTCGAAGATGCCGTGTCCTTTTCTATGGTATGTGTTACTCTAATACTGTTAATGAAGGAAGGTCTTTTCTCAGTTGAATGTCTAAGATTTCCACAGTATTTCAGGCTTTAGCGCAACGACGCAGCTACTGGATAACTGTGCTGAAGAAAGCACGTCGCCTTCGACCCATTGCATGCATTTCACACGAAGATCTGTCACAAAAAAGCCTGGAAAGCCTCAAACATGTCGTATTTCATACTTTACGTCGTGACAGAAACTTTGAACTTCCAGAGCCAAGGATTCTGGGACCGGTCAAATCGGTTCTCCTTGAAGAAACGCATCTGGATGTTATCTTCCATGTTCCTGGAACCGAGTTATGCGTTATGCACTCTCGTTTCTGGCAAGCTGCGATGTGCTGGGATATTGGTTTGGGGAAGGCAGTGAGTCCGCAGCTGGACATACCAGCTCGAATAAAGGATGTATCTCCTGGAGAAGATAGACTGGGGCAGTTCTCCATGGGTCTGCTTTTGGAGGTTAATGATGGCACGACTGGTGAAGCGTGAGTGCTGGACGATTTATCCAGGATGTATCCATATCTAATGTGACGATTGAATATTAGATCTGATTGGCTGCTTGTAATTTGTCTTCGCTATGGCAAGCGTTCAGAAATAGAGCTGGAACAGACATTTTTCCAGAAGTTTTCATCTACGTACGACCATTGGGCTGTCTTCATGAATGAAGAAATTGTCGGTGTTCTGCGGACTGCCGTTCCGTTGCCTCAAGGTCCAAAGATAGAAGTTCTCGCGTTCAATAGATCTTCAACAGAAAGTACTGTTATACAAACCGGCATCCTACTCGACGTATGTATTTATGACTCTGTACTACTGATTTCTGAAGCGCATCCTACAGGAACCATCTAGGAGTGGCCATTCGGGGACCTCTTCGTTTGGCCACGATGTGTTCATCCTTATTGAACATAGAGAAGCGTCAAGATGCTATCGTTGTCCCGCCGATCTTCTTCCTTATAATGGTCGGAGCCTCCCTCGTGCTTTCGAATCAAACCTTCGATGCGTTGACAATGGCCCCATCGCTGTACCTGCTTCGTACCAGTGCATCCAGATGGGTGCACTTTCTGCAGAGCCGTATTATGGTGTTCCTGCCGTCTCTCTTCACGGGATAGCGATGGAGGAATCTGATGTTGCATTGATTCGCGTCAGATTCTGGACTTGCTCTGATAAGGAGAGTCTAGATACTCCTCATCCTTCTTTGGTACTGAAATGCGAAGTTGATGTCCATGGAACTTTATGGGATTCAGAGGTGACAACATGGCAGCTTATGCTCATCCCCCATTCAGGCCTTCAAGTGATGCTCGTTGTCTATCACGAGAATGTTGTTAAGCTTCAACTTGTGCAATTTCATCCTGATTCAGGTTCTGCTTCTGTTCATCTTCTCCCAGTACCATCTTTTATTGATATGCATCGTATTTATGGCCTTGCTCTTGATGACCATCGCGGAGTCGTTTCTTTACTTGATAGACGAGGCTTTCTCTTCGTTATTCCGTATGCATGAGTAGTGTGGAAATAACGCCAACGATAGGGCATCCAGTTACTTGAGTGTAAACGAGCGAAGATACAAACTGTAAACTACG
>JASFDE010000081.1:0-59225 GCA_036937135.1 Nidula niveotomentosa
GCTCCTCCCTTTTCCTTTGAGTGATTAGACGGCCTTGACTTTGTACTATTGAGAGTATATTGTTTGTGTGCCTGACAACCATAGCCTAAATTTATATGTTATGGCCTCAGAAAAAGTTCAGTTGTGCAGGTGTTCAGACATAAAATTTACCATCAAGAGCACATTTGGGACCTATTTGTAAGTCATTCAAAACAGGCATATCTTGGCAAAAGAACCCCAAATACACACCCAGGGAAATTTTGGGTGATTTTGATTTTACCCTTATCCATAGTGGTCTTTGTGAGCATGTGTTATGTGTTACAATTTCCAAAAGTGTTCTGCTTGTGGCCAGCTGTTACTTTTTATGCAAACACTTGATTGATATAGTACAATAGTATGAGTTGATGCCCACATGCTTTCAATGACTTTTGGATAAAATATGTCAGTAAGAATAAACAGTGGCCGATTTCACTGGTCTAAACATGTTTTGTATTAGATTTACGTGAATTAGAATAAATAACTATGCAGAAAGAGAAAATATAGATTGATTTACTGAATTTTGTTCAAATGTATATGGTTCGAAAATGACTTCATATACCTACTTATCCACAAGGCCTTCCCCACATGAATTATGCAGCAATATTGCATCGCAAAGTTATAGGTGGTGTGAGCTGATAGAAGTATGGAGGGATATGTGTGTAAGAGTCAATTTACTCTGCAGCCTACACCTGCTTGCATTGTTTACTCACTTAAACACATATAATAACTGCAGAATGAGCTGCTTCTCATGAAATTTATTGAGACCAAAGGGCTTCAAAGTCCCATCTCAGGCCAAAATTCTCACAAGCATAGGTATGTCTGATAATTTACTCCAGTATGTGTCATGTGGACCGAGAACAGCATGTCTTAATGCTACGAGTGAGAAACCAGTGGCACACTAGGGGGAACTTCTTCCTTTAAAATCATGGAGTTCTTTGCTTTTGTAGTTCTATGGGTCATGTAGCAAGGATTGGTACAATAATAGTCAGATATCAGAGGAATTAGGCATTGACCTTTAAAGGCCAATGTGCCACCTTCAGACTTTGACTACACTCAAGCCACTGAGAAATGCACGTGAACATAGGAGGGGCAGAAGGCTACAACAGTGTTTATAGAAGCCATGAATGCAGTTTAAAGCTTTGGCATGAAAGGATGATTCCATGCATTATGTGGAATTACCCTAGGAAGTACAGGTTTTTAGGTCACCTGAAAACTTCCGAAAAACTTTAGATATCAGTTTAGAAAAAAATTAAGCTAAAACATGAAATAAAAATGTGTTATAAAGCTCATTGGAAGCCTCAATGAAACTGTGAAGGAAAAGGATTGTTGTGTGGCAACTGAAATCTGTCACGAAAAAAAAACTTTTCTATCGTCCTATTGTTTGAATCATTATTTGATTTTCATTCTTGTTTACAAGTTCCAGACAATTAGATTTTAAGCCAAGCTGAAAAATGCTCCGAAATCCATAGATGTGTCCAAGACTTCAGTCTCCGGAAAGGATCATGCGGTTTCAAGGACTTAAAAGGACTTCTGTGGAAATAATAGGGGCTGGCTCAAGTCTATATGAAACCCGAGGAATATGTTTAGTGCTATCATAAAGTATTTAAGAGAGTCAGAATTCAAAATACTTCGCATTCTTCGTGAATCCCTATAGGCGGTACACACCTTATGGAACTCGTCAATTGAAAATAAAATCTACGTCCTTCAAAGCTACGCAGCCATAACTTCGTCAAAATCACTTAGTGGAAAGGGGAAAATGAGAACTCGTCGATCGCGAGGACGAATGGTATATATGAGTGAAATTTGATGGATACTAGTGCTTCAGACCTCCAAAGAAATACTTGAAAGGAATGAAATAATCATATCAGCAACGGAGCTTTATGCATAATATTTGAAGGCGTTCTGATTAGAAGTAAGCATAAGAACCAGCGGCTAAATTGCTTCGGATTTACGTCTAAGGTGAATAGATGCCAGTATATAGCGTAATATTCCAAAAGAAGTGCAAAGGAAAAGGTTTACTTGAACTCTGAAGTCAACCAATTGTGTTCATTAATAAATATCAATCTTTACTTCAGTGCCTGGGTCCATGGGAAACGCAGCTGTAATGGTTCGAGAAGCCTAGGACGCTTATATCGACTCGGATATATCGTATTCAAATTTCGACGTGGGATCCCGAGTAGAAATTGATATGAAAGTATATAAGCATAGGATGTCGGACACTGTCCAGTACAACGAAATATTCTTAATATTAGAGATGAAATAAGGGGCTCTGATGACGAGAGCGAGAGCTGCAGCAGTTCCAACCTTAGGTACTTTAAGTATCGATTGATTGAAAGGGTTTGCTGTACTTGAGAGGATTAAATCACCATTGGTTCCGGTATAATACATCATTTAATCCAGCGGCTAGTGGCTCTTAAAGTTTGATGAGTTGAATGCTTCATAAAGATATCCTTTTGCCGACTTATCTTCGGTAAAAGCAGCCCTAGGAATCTATCGATATCCCTGTTTGTAGTGACATGGCCCTGCCGACATGAGAAAATTGATTATCGGTTACGATTTCAAGAGCCAAGTAACTGCATTATTCACCATTGATTTGCCTATAAAATTATGTTGGTTCAAGGAGATGTTCCGGCATTCTCTGGAATATTAGGTCTATAAAATGTTCAACCTCGAGGCTTGTATTTTGCTTGCAAACAGTTTATTTGATGCGATGTGCGTAGACACAGGCAAGCCACTTCCATCAAAATTGGATTCACTTCAACATCTGAAGTGTGCATCTACCATCCTGTAAGAACCCTTGATTTCCAGCACCATTCAGAGCACCATGACAACTCCATAGAAGTGCTTCTCATGCATTTTCCAAGGCCGTACAATCGCAGCATTGGTATGAGTAGTGGCCGGTGACTTTCACGGTAATTATGAAGGGCTTCTATCCTCGGCTCAAGCAAGAGGGATAAGAAAGTTATTTCTAATTCGCGCACGGTCCGGAGAGATACAAAGGGATCGACAGAGATGCATTTATTCACATGAGACATGTGAGGCCCAGAGATGGAAGAGGGTCAAAACGTTGTAGGATCACACCATCTACCTACATTGATGAGATGATGTACTCGTATTGCGCATATAAATAGCCTCGTAGGCGCTGTTCATGGAAAATTTCCCCCTCCAGGCGTGCGTAGAAAACGAACGCACCTGGGCCTATATGGTATAGATATCACTTAAAGTCCTGACAATTCGTAGGATCTGACCATTATTCTATCGCGGCTCTATATGATGATGCTCAGAGTCAAAGGTGTGTGAACGAAACGACAGGTTCCCGTGACCCGTTTCTAAAGCCTCGGAGATTGTAGAATGTTAGAAGGTCAAAGTCTCTATCAAGGTAAATAAGTAAGCCCAGACTGAAAACACGTACGAGACGAGGGCATGAAAAAGAACATAAAACATAAGAAGGCTTCCAGAAGCCTCTGGTGGGTACTTGATGACGGATCATATCGATAATTGCCGCATATAATTCCGTTCAAATCGTCCCGTGTAGAAAGAAGCAAGAAGTCGCCATCTTGACAATTATCGCCAGGAAGGAGCAGAGGCTGGTTGACATAAACTCCAGTTGCATGTGACAGCTATATCTCGTCAATCACACGAATGTCAGAGTCTTGTCAGAATTTCAAGACACTGAGCGGTCATGCAGCGTGGTGTTACGAGAAATAAAAAGCATCGCAAACGAACCTCCCGACACTTCGGACGCACTAAGCTTTATGGAGGCAGGCGGAGAGAACCCAGCTGTAGTGCACCGGACAGACCGCTTGCACTTTGCTTGAGATGGTGTTTCCATCGAATAAACTCACTGGTGTATACGTGTTTTTGATAAAGGTGTACTGGAGAAGTCTGCAGACTCATCATCCACTCGGGAGCGCTTTGTAGACGCAATTTGGGCCAATGGGGATGGCTGAAAAGGCGGACCGATGCAACTAGCAAACTTGCTAGCAATACTCTAACGAGTGATCTTTGCGGTGTTAAGCCACGACTTTCGCGATTTTTGAAAGCTATGCACCTGCGATTGACGTCAGTCGTCTTCGAAATTTGATTATGACGCTCTAAAACTTTCGGTTCAGTAGCACATGGAGCTGAATCACGATTCTAGTGGGTAGAAGCGTTGAAGTGCTCGTACAAAGGAGAGTGGACAACATAGATTCTAGCGCTTCCGGAACAATAACCCACCTATCAGTCTATAGACTCAGAGTCGAGAAGCAGGCGAGAAGCAAACCCATAAGTTCATATGTGCATAGAAGAAGACTTTAAACAAGCCCGTACAGGTCGGGATCACACAGCAACGAACCGGCGGCAACAGTCGTAGGTGCAGAATGCACTGTAGATATTGAGCCAGCCTAAGGCAAGTTGAGTCGGATGGGTATTCGACGAGGCGGCAAGGGCGGCAAGCCCACCCCGGACTCGCAGCAGTGCCATCTTGATGCCCTAGACCCAACTGAGGTCCAATAGGCCGCAAGTCACTAGTCACCCTGCACTGACCAGAATGAGCGATGCCACATGCGACATGAGATGGTGAGAGCGTATCTGTCTGATTCTGCATGAGGAAGGCTTTGATGACTCCGGGGGACCTCTCGTGTGCCGCCATGGCGTACACCAATTGCAAGTGCGCCTATACCGGCAGGAGGCGGGTGGAAAACGAGGGCACGAGATGAATATCGGGAGCAGGCGGGATCTGCCAGGATCCTGCTCTGCAAACTCTAAGCCAAGCACAACTGTGGATGCAGGTGGGCGCGTTATGAGTGCGTACAGCCTAGGCTAACCCGGAGCCTCATTGGGCTTGAAGACCGTTCAACGAGCGTGGCAAGGTGACCTAAGCGCGAAGACGACGGTTCAGATGCTAAACGTTTACCCATGGAAGCGAAGTTCCAGCCAGTTCAACCTTGCAGTCGTCGTCGAAGGTGCGAGCATAGCAACGGGGGGCGGCATTGCCTCAGCTCGGGTTGGACGTTGATTCTGGCTGATCAACAATGTTTGCCCGAGCGGCCCGCAGCCAGAAAATACTTACGAGCTGCAATTGGTACCGTGGGGGACGGGAGATTGAGGTTAATTGACTATCAAAGAGCGAAAAAGTTCCAAGAGGAGGAGTCCGGGATTTTGAGACTTGCAAGACACTTGCGTGGCATGTCCGGAGAATCAACATCATGATCAAGGAGAATCTTTCCGGGGAGTACGCCTTGATCATGATCATCGTGTACATCCATAAACAAACATGAATACGTTCCAAGCTCTCTCTGCGTCCTTCTAGGTATGCACCTTACTAGATTTTACTCTCTGAAGCTCCTAAATTTCTATCCAACCTTCGTCTCCTAATTTAGCTAATTTTTTTGGAATTATCTGTACACAACAAGAAATCTTCGAACACGTAGCGAACACTGCCGCTCGCAAGGGTCTCCTGCTCCTGAATTTTGATTTAACGACGCAAGTTCGCTGGCCAGAAAAGCTCTAGTTCAAAGCCACCATTTTGAATACATTTATTATTTCAATGTTTAAAATTTTATTCTCCTTTTAAACTTCAACAAGAAAAACAAGCAACTAAGCGAGCAAGGAGCCTGCAACTACAAGTCCGATACCGAGGGGGCCGAACAGTTCTATAGCTAGATAAGGGGATGTACTACCGCATATAGCCTACAACTAGAGTTATGGTGGAGCCAATAAAGGGGGTGGGGACGAGATCCTATCCTAGGACTAGTATGGGTGGTAGTAGTAGTAGTGTTGTGTTGGTTGGTATGCGCCGACGGGGTTGAGGGGAAGTAGAGTACACGGGAATACACCTAGTAAAACACCGATGATAGGATACATGAGTAGATGGAACCCGGTGGGGAGTGTCCGATACAGATTAAGTGAATGGAATGGAATGAAGCGAGTGAATGAGTGTGTGTGGTATGCAATAAGGAAACAAGCCAATGAGTGTGGATCCGCGAGTGATAGCGCGCGCGAGTGGGTGCGTGAGTGAATGAGTGTGTGGGTGTCCGGTGTGGACAAGGTAACGTAAAGGAGTGTGTGCTGTATGATAGAATAGAATGAGCGGACGGGTCGCATAGGTTAGTGAAGATGGTGATGGTGGTGTCCGTGTACGCGGGATAGGATAGTTGAAGACTTTCGGCGGGCCAGTGGGGTGTTGGATATTTTGAGGTGCCTAACAGGAAGGCACTCAATAGGTGGAGAAACAAAATCAAGAAACCAAAAGAAAAACGATAAAAAGAGGAGCAGGAAAGAAGATCTATCTATGAGTATCGAGAACAGTGCGGATGATGGATGATGATAATGAAAGTCTTTGGCTTTTTTTTCTTTTGATATGTAATAGAAAAGGAAGAGGGAGAAACAAGAGTCGACAAGAGTGGAAGAGGGAAGCACAGCAAGAGCAAGGACAATAGCGATTTTGAAGTATGAGTGGGTGGGGAGAGGGAGATAATGCACGACAAATAAAGCAAGAATGAAAGTCTAAGAAAGGTGGAAGGGCCGATTTTGAGTGACGACGACGGCGAGGACTAGAGCGTCCCCCGTCGTCCGCTGGAGCACCACGACAGATTGACGCTCCCCGCACCCTTGATGTGCACCTGGGCCTGCAGGCGGCATACCTACAACATAAAGAAGGTGGGTCAGCGATCATGATCGACAAGGATACACGAGTGTGCAGGGAAAGAAAGAAGAACCCAACGAAGAAGGAAGAAGGAAAGTGATGACGAAGATGATCGGCAACACAGCGCACAGGGGGAAAGTGCGGTTATGACAAGGACTGCGGTGAGGGGGTAGGGGTGGCAACGTGGGTTAGGCAAGGCAGTAAGTCGAAGTTGGAATGGGGAGGGAGAGGCAGCAGGGGCGGAAGTCGCCAGGCAACCACTACCCCCGCCGCCATATAAAGAAGAGGAACAGGACAGGAACAGAGCCACCTCGCGTAAAATCCGCATCGTTACCCGCACCACAAAAAAACCAGAAGTAGAAACCAGAACACCAAAAAACCGGACGAAACCAGAAACTTACAGCATCAGCCACACTCCGCTCCTTAAAATCGACCACCACCGTCCCCTCCCCATATCCCCCTTCCCCATCCTCGCCCGCACCCAACCGGGCCCCAACGCCCCCCCGGCGCACCCTGCGCACCTCGCCAAACGCCTCGCACCACGCCTGTACGGCGGCGTACCCGGCCTCGTCGCGGATGCCGGAGATCACGAGCTTGCGCTTCTTCCCTTGGGAAGGGACGAGGAGGGCGGGCGAGGGGGGAAGGTCGAGGGACCGCGGCCCCGGGGAGGTGGGGATGAGGTTGGCGGTAGAGGGGGAGGCAATGGCGGCGGAGGAGGGGGAGAGGAGCATCCGTGCCATCAAGCTCCTGAGCGCGCCCTTCTCTTTTTCTTTCTTGTCCCCGTCCCTCCCAGCTTCTCTCTTAACTTCCCTAGCCCCGTCCCTTTCTATCCCCCCACCACCCAAAGACATCACCGGATGCTGCGGCTGCAGCGCCCCCAGCGCTCTCCTCACGCCCTCTGCCTTCTGCCCCCCACCGGCGGAGTACATCGACCCCGACCCCGCCGAACGTGCGCCCGCAGAATGTGCCGACGCGGACGACGACGCGGGGAACGAGGCGAAGCTGCTCATGTTCCTCAACTTAGGGGCAGGGGTGAGCGCGACAAGCGCAGAAGAAGTAGCAGGTGCAAACGCGATCGGGGACGAAGGCGAGGACAGACTCGGCTTCCTCTGGTGTCCATTTTGCTGGGGGCGAACGAGGGCCTGGGGCGGGGGGAAACGGAACGCCCTCCCCGCATTTGCACCCCCTTCCTCCTTCTCCTCCTCCTCCTCAGACCAATCTGCAGACGGAGAGGTGGACGTGGACTCGAGTGTTGTGGGCGTGGGGAGCGCCGAGGTGCTGGGTGTAGCCACGTTCGACGGCGGGCCCAGGGAAGTATTCAACAATAGCGGGACGGACGCTGCTCTCGCCGGCATAGGCGGGCGCATCGCCTCATTAGGACTGGGCGTTGGATGCGTGTTATGCTGGTAGGAGATATCCAGCATCGGCAGCGTCGGGGGCGCGGGCCACTCCCCTAGGGACGGCGGCGCATGCGTCACACTCGGTGACGAAGGCAGCACCGAAAGGCGAGAGATGAAGCTCGCCAGTCGCCTTCTTTTGCTCTTCTCCTTCCCCCCTCCCTCCTTCTCCTTCCCTTCCTTCTCTTTACTCATGAACGTCTTCCTTTTTTCCTTCCCTCCTTCCTTCCCCCCTTGGCGCTCGCGAGACGGACTCTTCTGAGCTATGGGTTTAGTAGGCAACGGCGGCGCCTCCCCTTCGCGGAAGGTCCACCTGGTAGGGACGTCCACTGAGCTTGTGAGGCTCCAGCGGGAGGTGGCGGCCTCTGGGACAGCGAGGTGCCGCGCCGTGGGGGAGGTGTACTCTCCCGCGTGCAGATGCGCGGGCGCAGTATACTCTGCGCGGAATGGATCTGGATCAGGCGAATCTCGCGCTTGTACGAGGGTCGGCGCCGTCGTGGGGTGGAGGAACGTAGGCGAGATGGGCGACGGGATCGCGGGTGCAATGGGCTCCGTATCGGGGAGGTAACACGCCTCGATCGCTGCCGCGGTGGGGTGCACGCTTTCCACTGTAGTGGGGGAGGGCGTGGAGGAAAGGAAGGACGCGGCGTAGAATGAGGCATCGTTATCTGCGTCCTGGGCCGTCTCTGCATCAATAATAGTGGCAGCGGTGGCATAGAACGTCGCCCTCGCCCCCTCCGCTTCCGCAGCGGCATAAAACGTCGCCCTCGCATTCCCATCCACAGCACAAAACGAGCTCGTCGCGGGACTTGTTTCGGGTGTCCCCCCCTGCACCGGCACCGGCAAAAAGAAGGCAGCGGACCCCTCAGAGCTGGAGCCAGAGTGCGACTGGGCGGTGGAGGTGGAGAGGGAGCGGGAGAGGTTGGTATTGACCTGTGCGCGGGAAGGGGAGCGGGAGAGGGGTAGTGTGTGAATTTGGGCGCGGGACGGGCTATGGGAGAGGGACAGGGAGGCGGAGGCGGAGGGCGTGTGTGCGCGGGGGAGGTGTGTTTGGGATGGTGTACGCGAGGGTGAACGTGCGTGTGTGGGCGCCGGATCGTCGAACAGCGGTGGCGCGGGTGCCGGGCGTGGAGGCGCGGGGGTGCTCACGGGGGGCATAGCAATGGGTACGGGTACGGCCAGGGGCTCTTCCACGGGCGAGCCGAGGAAGACCTGTGAGGAGGAGGCGTAGGGCGTGTGGTAGTACGCCGTCATGGGCGTGTTGGGGGGAACGCCGTGCCCTATCACCGGTCCAGTGGACGTAAAAGGGCTGGGCAAGATCTCGCCCAGGTCGTATTCGTCCTCTGTTTCCTCTCCGTCGTGATACGAAGGGAGATTGTACACTTCGTTGGGCTTAACGAGCGCCGCAGCGAGGAGAAGCTCGTCGAGCCTTTCGCGAACTTCTTCAGAATCGATATACACCGCGTCCCGTGCCGAATTGCCATTCTCTGTGGCCGTGCTCTCCAAAGGGGTGAGCACGCTCGCGAGGGACAGCGTACTGCTAATGCTCGCGAGACGGGAGGTGCGCCGGGTGGGGGACGCGGTGGGAGGCAAGGGCGAGGATGCAGGGGTAGGGAAGCCCGTGGGGAGGTGGTACAAGGAGGAGAGGGACGCGGCGGAGGCGGAGCGCGCGCGCTGGATCTGCTTGGGGGGCGGGGGTGGGGGCGAGGGTGACGAGGTGGGCGGTGGAGAGGCGAGGATGGACGTCTCCCCGAGGAGGGGGAGGGAGGGCTGCCGCACGATAGAAGGGCGCCGGATGGGTGACGCAGGGATGGGCGTGCTGCGCGGGGTGGGGATGCCAGTGAAGGACGCGGGCACTTGGGCGTGCTTCTGCCCTGCCTGCGCCTCCGAAGGGGTAGGCGTCTGCGGCGGGGTCACGGGAAGGGGCTGCGAGAAGGTCAGCACGTGCGGACGCGTCGAGAAGCAGGCCAGTACCCACCTTGTCCACGGACCCAACGTTCTCCTCTACAGGCAAGTCGCGGACATAGTCTGCACTAGGGTTGTGCAGCGGGTCGACCGACGCGCCCTGGAAGCCGAGCAGGGGCGAGTCCGCCCGTCCAATGGCAGGGAGCGGGGCGGGGAAGGGCGCGCACGGGGACGCCTCTGTAAGGGCAAAGCGGTACTGGTCGGATATCCAGGTGTGGATGCGCAGGTCGCGCGGGTCGAGCTCGTCGTCGCTGCTCGGTTCGGGGGCAGGGAGCACGGCGGGAGCGGCGGCGGGCATGCAGTGGGTACAATGTGTGTGCTGGGTGGGGAGTCGAGCACAGAGCAGTGGGGGGGAGCGTATATGAACAGAACGCTCTGGTGCCGACGGCGGTATAAGACGTCCAACACGAAATCTGCACCCAATCTCAGATATATTCCCCAATTTCCAAATCATTTTTTCTCAGATCCCCGATCGATGACAAATACACCACTACAACCGTCTCCCGCATTCGGCATTTCCCTCGCAGGCCCAGTGACCGCCTTCCCTTCCCACTCCAACGACGTCCCAATACCAATCCCAGTCCCCGCATCCCACCATCCATGCCCACGACTCCCCCTCTCAGCAAAGAACGCAGCTCACCACCCAGTATTTTATCCCCGCACATCCCCTCACGCACTACTTAGGTAACCACCCAACCCACCTTAGGTAACCACCCTCATTATGTAACTGGCCCCCCATTCAGTCTACCCCAATCGGGTGTGTTCGCCCAGATCCGATCGCGAACCGAACGTCAACTTGACCTCGAACCGCATAGCAACCCGCTTCACCCACCCTGCCCTTCGAAGTCAAAGGCGAACGCAAGCCTGCTTTCCAATTTTCTTTGGCGGTGCCCCTGCCTACACGAGGAGCGGGCATCTGATTCCTCCCTTCCACCCACTGCGCATCCCCCCGTTCATTCCAAGGTTTGAATTTGCGATTCTCGTCTCTCGAGTAGCGTGCCCTTCCTGCTGCGCGCGCGCACGGAAAATCAATCCTTGCGTCCGAGCTTCATCCTACACAACCCCAAATATAGTAGACTCGTACTCGTACTCGTATTATCGGCTCCTATCACTCCCTGCCTTGTCTCTCTAAGCCCATCTTTCCCAAATTCAACCCAAGTACACTCCTCCTCCCTCTCTATTCCCCACACCGCCCACCGACGTCACCTCCCCCATCTTCCATCTCTCCGAGCGGCTGAAGATCTTCCGTCATCCATCCGGGATTTAAGCAGCCGTTGCTATCCAACGCGTTACCAACAATATCGGCGTTGTTACGCTCTGCGCTTACATTACCCCTACGTACACCTCGCCTCGACGTGCCGATTTACATATCGCGCCCCCCCCCCCCCTGTGTGGGGTGGCATATATCGTTAGCTTGTAGGTAAAGAGACAGCCTATAGGTATTTCATTACGTTTCACGACGACGGGATTGAGGGGCTCGGCGCGACAACCAGAACCAGAACCAGAGCCGCCGCAGCAACGATGGCGCGCGCTTCAAGTATTCTTACAATGCAACGTATCCCCTTGGCTTTCGAGAATATATATTGTTAGTGAGATTCGTATCTCATCTACAGGATTACGCAACGCTAGCGCGCTCTCGATTGCTGGCGCTCGCTTCGTGCGGTTTTGTACTCTATGCGCGTAGGCATCCGTCGCTGCAAAGATTAAGCAAGTCCAAGTCCAATTTCAACCTAAAATTTCTGACTAGGAACCAAGCACCTCTGTCGACGACAAATCCCATGCTTCATACAACCCAACATCTAAGCCCAGTCCACGTATCTGCGCCCTCTATACTCTATCGTGAGCACTATTCCCGAAACTCGCTGGCAGTTGCCCAACGTGCTGGATCTCTCGTAAATTAGTCTCACTGGCAATCCGAATACTGTTTCTATGTGTATTCCATACTGTCGTATGCGTAAACCCTGCATTCCATCCATGTTTAGCCCACGTATCTACGCGCCCCGACACGTTTCGCTGTCCACGTTCATTAAACAAAGCAAACCCTTTCTTCTCAAGAATCATGTTATAACAAGTGTGTTCCGTCATTCCGAATGAACGGCTGTGAAGGCTCATCAATTGAAGAAGCCTGTCTCGCGCCTTCCGTCACAGGAAGCCTCTTTACTTTGGTACTTGGCTGCGATATTAATCCGAGCGGTGTAAGCGCTAGCGAGGCGCTCAGGATAACTGTTCTCTTGATTCCCATGATATATGAAGCAGTTCGCAACACGGCGTCGGTGAAGGGCGCTGGCGATTTCAATGGCGCCTACGCTGACTGGATCCCTGGTTCTGAAGATAACTTATGATAGTTTAATTCAGCTCCTTAAGACATATGTAAATTTCCCGCGCGCGAGTCTTTTGTGTGAGCCTCGTGACTCTATGAAGACCTCTGCCAACTGGAATGGAATGGAAGAACAGATCCGTGACGACCTAATAAGCATATTTCAGGCATCTGATGATATCTTTCAGATAACTGCACTTACTCTGGATATCCCAGAAATGCCCTCGAGCTTTGATTCAATTGAGACTCGGCGCTCACCATCCAAAATTCATATGACATTCCGTCCTTCATGGTCTCCGCTCTTCAAGCTTCCAAATTTCACGTCGTGTAAAACTCAAAAGCCCCATGACCCCCATTCCACAGAACATATGACACCTCTTAGAGTATCCGCAAAATTCGTAAACAAAGTTCAGTTTGTACTAACGACCATACTACCTATTTGACTAAATTCTCAAAACTCAGAGATTCTGCGAGCACAGCGACCGCGCTGGCTCTTGAGCCCCTCCGGCCCGGTCTTTCGAAATTCTTTGTAAATGATTTTCCAGGGCCCGGGGAAAGGAAGGTAATTACCCTGGAAGAACCGGATTTGCGTAATGTAATTAATAAGTAGAATGGATTCTTTTACGAGTCCACGACTTGAAAGGTACGGTGCAGTCGACAAGATCAACTCGGAGCATGTAGAGTGGGAGCAAGAACTGTGGCTGGAGCTCCGCATAAGTCAGTTACTTCAAGGTGTGAATAGACTTGTGCAAAGGCAACTGAAGTCAGGTTGATCCGGATCGTTATTTACACCGCAGTCCGTGCAAATCGAGAAGGTAAGCAGGTAGTGATTAACGAGCATTTGGCTTTATTACTACAGTGTCAGGCTCGACTAGTCTCTGAGAGTTGAACCTGGAAGGAAATGTTGGAAGAAAGATGTGGATCTATGACTTTAATACATCACCCGGAAATCTCAACTCCCGAGTCCCTTGTCTTAAGCTTTGTGCGTCCTCCTTCCAAGCACCCTTCTTCCTTGCATAGCACATAATTCATGTATCATAACACCACCACTATTATGAACTTCCATGCAATTCATTATGGGGCATGTAACTCTTCTTTAAGGTCTCTTTACTTCTCGAGTGGATGGCATATGACTCGGACATATTTGTCGTGCGGGATTTCTAGCCCATAAATTTCTGAATCAAGCCTAGCCCAGCGCTTTATGTTCGTCTGGTATTTTGGGAGGCAATCCAGTCCTTCAAAGTCAATTTACACCCCGCTGAAGATTCAAATCCAGATTCCATATGCATTCTTCGACTATTTTCAGAAAAGATGTAGAAATCCAACCTTCAACTTGGAGCAGAATTCGGAAAACGATGTACGTAGTTGCTTAAACTAGTATCAGAAAATCTACTTGCCGCGGAACCCTTTTACTCTCTCCTACGAATGACGATCCAGGGCGCAGGGCAAGAAGTTGGATTATATGTATGTAATATGCATACTATATGTTCTTATGGTTCTTTTACGAGTCCAAGAGTCGCATGGCAGAGTGGATTCGGGCCGGCTACATGGTAGGAAGAGGACGGAACGGAAATTTAAGCCATCTACCATGTGGTATAAACACCGAGTTCTGTCAGTGACAAACTCAGTGCTCTAGTATTTATCAGGTAGGAAGAACCCTGATATGTAAGGAAGATGAAATGTTATCGGAATGGCAGAGGGATAGCGCACTAATTTACTCGGGGGTCCTAATTCCGACATATGTATGTGTCCTAGTTGAATGTTTGTTAAAATTATAACATGGTCATGCTCTGCAAGTTCTGATGCCCGCTCGTCCTAAAAATATTAATACCGCAACCCACTATGAACCCAGATGCTTAAATATAAAATGCTTACCCACAAGAGACGCCCATAACCGCCCACACTGTCCGACTCGAAAGGGGCGAGGGGTAGCGCTGGGACTTCGCATCGAACTGGGCGACCTTGACGTCGAGCACGGACGGCTGACGTGCGGGATGCATCTGACGGCGAGAGTTCAGCCTCGACGGAGGTAAAGAGCCCGTATGTGGTATATATGTATCACATACCCCTTTAAATCTCGCCTTCCACCCCTCTTCCTCCTCCTGACCACGCGAATCGTAAGTGAATTTACCTCATTCTTCATTACAAGTGCTTTGCACAATGAATTCGAAGCAGCAGAAGACCTGGAGGAGGAAGGCGTACAACGCCGATCCGCCATTAATACTGTCAATAAAATGAGTCAGCGCGGGATGTCGTTACGTTTTATTGCTTGCTGTGAACTGCAGATTCGTCGGGGCGCTATGATAATCGAGCCGTGAGTCGAAATCGCTGGTAGAGGATTGTGATTCCAGTTCGCCGCTGCTTCTCTATATAAATATTCCTATCCCTTGATTCCAGAATTCACTGTTCTAATTGTTCATGCCTTGGCGCTCACGAAATTTTCAAAAAGCCCACGGTCCAGAGGGCAGTTCAAATCTTGGAGATTTGTGACTTCATGTCTGATTCATTAACTTTGTGTTAACGTTAGGATTGTGAATCTGATGGCATGCCAGAGTGGACCGCCGTCACCACATGTGTAAATAATTTATAATTGGCGACGTACCAGTCAGGAATCTACCAGGGTCCAAAGGCTCCTCAGACGCAAGATAAACCTATTTACTGCTGAAGAATATCCTATCAAGATGCCAACAGCAGCAAAGAGATGGAATTTGAAACAGAGGGACAACTTCGTTCACCGGGCGACTCGGCCTCATGACATGACTGACGCGTGACGCATCGGGGCCTGCCCTGAATGAGCTTGTTTGACGCTGCATTCTCGGGTCGGTGAAATCACACCGCTTCTGGGTTGACCACGACGACGTCAAGGTGTGTTCCTCGATGTATACACCTCCAACCTCCTTGTCTCCCTCTCGTTCCTCTTCAGCATCAATATTTCCCGTTGCATAGCTTTCCGTCTTCGGCGGTCCGTGAGCCTTCGCGTGCACAGTTACCCCGCCTCCCCCTCTACGCCGTACCGATCGATGTTCTCACTGACAGTCACCCGATCAACCCCGATATCAGGCTCATCGTTCAGCATTTCTTTCCAGCCCTTTCCTTTCCTTCCTCGAAGGACGTCCGTATGGCCAACTACACAGACAACCCGACTCGGGGGATGTCCATAGTAAACGATATTCGATTCATTCTGGCTCACGTACTCATGCACGCAGATAAAGACAAGACAGCAGGCACGCAGTTCACGCGCATTCATGTCCAACTCGGACTTGGTCATTGAAGATACGTTAACAACTTTTTCGTTGGGCGCAGATCCGCCACTGGCAAACATCCTTCCAAGTTGCATGTTAAAGGATTTGCGTCGTTAACTTTACAGATGTCCGATCCGTTCCCAGGTTGGGTTCTCTGGGAATGGACGGACAGCGCGTTCGATGAATCGATGACGTCGCTGACTTGCAAGCTGGTAGGCTGAGCAGGCATGATGCAACTTTGGACTCTGCTTCACTTATTCGTCCGAACGGCCCGGGGTTGACATCAGCCTCAGCATCTTCAATGACTTCTCCTGAAGAATTTTATCGGGCGCAGAATATTCTTACTAGCAATATGCAGAATGCTGATCACTTGATATCGATGCTTGGTTGAGTTCTCGGAGGAGCCTCTCCGTGCTAGGTGCTGGCGGGTCCGATTTAACATTATGACATCATGGTACCTGTTTGGAATATTCAAATTTCTGAACTCCCAGTTCAAGCTTCTTCAGGACACGGTCATTATCCCGCGCACGCGTTTTCTATCGCCATGGAGGCTCGTTTCTGTGCCTATTGCGGAACTCACGCGCCTTTTAAAAACTCGTGGATCGATAAAATTTATTCTACGCCGCTCTCAACGATGAAAATTTTGAAGAGGTTTTTTGGAGAGGTCGGTAACGCATTATAATTCAAGTCTAACTTAAACTGGCTCACCGTGTCATACATTTCTCCGCCCAGTCGACTGACCACGATTCGTGGAGCTTCCCTGCACTTTTTATTTTACCTGAAGTTCACAATATGACCCTCCAGGGTCTCTCAATTACGTTATTTCTCCAAGGTCTCGTCGTTTGGTACTTCTCCGGAGTTCGTCGCCCGTCACCCAGAACTCTAAATTCAATTAACCGTTACTCTGTCACCACTGTCGTTATCAGTTTGCACAGACAAACCCCTTCTGGGCGATGCGGTACTGAAAGTCCCCCGAATCGGGGATGGCTTCTACACCAATAGCATGTGTTCAAATATCAACGCGCAGGAGGAATGGTATCTGCGATGAGCAAGTTACTTCTAGGCAACTGGGATGTCCGCGGACTATGGTGGCTCTCGCGCTAGATTTCAATATTCGATCTGGCGTAAGAAACGCGTTTCAATTATACTAGTCCTACGGTATTGGCTTTGCTTATTATTTGGGTTTTCGTCGAGATCTAATTCACTGTCTTCGACTTGACACTCACTTTAATTGGAGGAGGAAATACCGTCCTTCCTGACTCCTGGCTTGTGGCTCTATGCACATTTTGGCTTCTACACTTTCCGATGATGACGAACGAAAGAATAATGTCCTTCTTTTAATTTCCAAACGAAGCCATGTTTACTAACTAATGTCCGTTCTTTCTCCCAGCTTTTCTCACCGGAGCCCCTTGGGTCGCGTTAAACACCGCAACTCCAGGCCTTTCTTATAAATAAAAAATAAAAAATCCAACACCTAAACAAGTCGACAACATAACACAGTCCAACAAATGTTGGAGACAACGTCATGTCTGCGCTCACGACAAAGGACGATCATCATGGAGGGTTACAACTTAAATCTGATCTGAATATGATGCGGTAAGCGATTGACAACTTATGTCAAAGTCGCCCTCACTACACTTTTCCTCTCTTCCAAACCTCTTCCCCGAGCAGTCCATTCTTGCTTCCTCGAGTCGATGGGCTTGAAGAGCAGTGCAGTGATGTTTATCATTCCTCGGTGCCTTTCCATTTTTCATACGTTTATAAATGTTCCGTTTTGCTAACATCCCTGGTTTTGTATATCCCCTGTAGAACACCACGCAGAGAGGCAACCTAGGGTAATTGTCGTCGTATAAGATTTATCATACGGCGATTGCATCGCCATAGCTTTTTGCGTTGCTGTGCTTACCGATTTTTATCTCCGTTTTTTGATAGGTAGGATCTGATGCATATCGTTCGGAAACAGTTCACTGACTCAATTCGCAAACTGATCAATCGGGCGCTGGGATGGTACTATGTATGTAAATAGGTAAGCATGTGCTACTGTGTGCCAATACGCGCAGATAAGTGTGCGGATTACTGTTAATGGTACATTTCCTTGTGCATTCGTTCCGTACATGGATCATACTATGCTTATTTTATCGCCGCTTGCAGTCTCTTACGGCGCTGGTGTGGCATTTGATAGTGGCTCCAGTATAACTGTGATTGATGGAGTCCCGCCGCCATTGAACACAAGGATCCAAGGAAAGTACGTGCTTATGACCGCACTAGTGTGAGCGTATGATAATTCAGGAACATATTTCCTCGATCAATTGTTCAGTGACTAGAAGAGAAAGCTGATTTACTTAACATTATCTCCTAATTGATCATAGGGTTTAATCGACACTTGTTTCAATAAATCGTTACATATTCGGAGAACTTTCAGGTCCCACCGCTAAGCCGCCGCCTACGCCGCCATCATTATAAGTCACGAAGTCAAGATACTACCGTGTTCGGCCTCCCAAGTGGAATTTGGATCATTGCCATTCTTACATGCCACCAATTTCGGAAAGAGCCAAGAAGCAGGCCGCCCTCAGTCTTCCACTAACTATATGGTAAGGTGACATCACTGAACAATCACTCAAAGTACACGAACCGATCCTACCTCTTAACGGATTCATAACAGTGCGTTTCTCCCGAACGAACAGCCTGATGCTCAGCTCGAACCGTCAAGAAATTCTTATCCTCGGATTAACAGCAAGCTCCAAATCGAAATTATTTATCAAACTCTCCATCGATATCGATATTGTAGTTCGTTTTTCTCACGATAATCTCAACGTGCTATTTTATCTTTCTTCCGGGTCTCTGTGATTCCAAGATGAATATGCTGAAGAAGGCTCGCTATCCGATCGGACTATTGTGCATTCATTGAGGGCTTTTAATTAATAAAGAGGAGCATAAGGCTTCGACAGTATAACGGCCCGTTTTCCGTTGAATAAAACTTTTGCTATCTTCCATGCATGTTTGACTACATCCGAGGACTTGAGCGCAAATGCAGATTCCCGACCTTCGCTTCACGTCATTTGAAACAAGCTTCGGCCTCTCAACCGTGACGAAGTCAATTCTGTGAAATTGCACCATAAATATCCTGAAATGAAGCCAATAATCATCGAATGCGAGGACCTTGGGTTTCCTTGCTCTTCACATCGGACTGATCCCTCTCTCTCGACACTCCATGAATCCCTTAAAATGTGGGTTAGAGCTCGCACACAAGTGTGAATGGGCAGCAAATTGCTATTCGAAGGTATCACTCACCGAAACTGACAGTATCTTGCCAGTATTGTAATGTTCTTAGTAAATGACTTCCTCAGAGGCCCCCTAGCTCAGTGGATTAGAGCGTGTGATTCCAGTAATTTGGTTCGTAAAACGAACTGAGAATTCCTGTCTCCACAAGGTCATCCGTTCGACTCGGGTGGGGGTCAGTCAGCAACTTACATTATGTTATGAATAGTTTTGCCACCATAGGCCTACGACTGAAGCCTGAACTTGAAGTTTGAAGGTCAACATAGTGATCCAAAAAAAACCTTGACTGACAGAAATAGAACACACGCGGAATTTTAAGAACACCTAACATGGACTCCAAACATGAGAGAGGAGATAATTGCAAGTAATGTCAGTGTAGAGGAGAAGGTGACTGATTATTTTACTATCTCCACCGTTTTGGTGCTATCGTCGTGATCTTGAATTGGCATTTCTGCCTTAGCTAGTCGACACGATAGTAATAGCTACACGTCTTCACGCTTATAAATATTAAACTCAACGTAATAACATTATAGTGCATGGCGAGGACCGTCTGCGAAGATGAAGAATCAACTCGTTGGTTTGGCTACTCATACCGAAGAGTGATATCATAAAATGAACACTTCATTATTACGGATCTGTGATAACTCGTGGTATCACAATGAAGGTATGTCACCCGCATCCTAATATCGCCATTGACGCTGCCCGATAAGATCATTCAATATCTCAGTAAAAGGGTTGATGAATGCCAGGCAGTACACGTTGCAAAAGCAGCGTTGTTTGTAAAAAATCTTGAGCGCCTAGGAAATCTTTGGTCGAGGAAAAACGAGGCGTCTTCATTCTAGAGAATTATTCGTCAGCCATAGTCACACGGCGGTCTTCATTCAATGTTATTCTACATTCGATTCAAGTTGTCCGTCGACAGTTGATCAGCACGATTCCGTGATGTCAAAGAGAAAGAAAAAGAGTCTGAAGACTGAGCAAGGCCAACAGTGAGTAATTCGCTTGAATTTCATCCGCTTAACATGCGATGGCGTCCGGTGTTCTGGAAATTTGAATCTGTACGTATGCAGAGTAGGGTGCCAAAAAACCCCGTGTGTTAACAATCTAATCTCTGGCGGTGATATCTATGATGGGTCTATACTTTTTTTCGAAGTACATACGAGACTGTTGCACAGAGGACATAGCTTCAGCAAGAATGTGAAATAGTGACCACGATAGGGATATAGGACCAATGCCGAACCAAAGGAAAGATATAGAAATAAATGAAGTGACCTCGAGGTTTTCGTATGCCACGGAGTAAGGGTCGCATAAAAATGAACTGGTCCGCAATGTGTCTTCCACAGACTCACACGGTCCGAGTCCGTGTCGAACTGAATTTCAACTTTTCTTTTCTGGCCGCGTGGTGAGTCGCGTGGCAGGGGTGTGCTCTGCACCTTCGATTTCTTATTTGCTCATCTTCTACCACTGCATACATCATCGAAACACCTCTCCCTTCTAATCCTTACCTCCGCTGAGTTATCCTAAAAGAAACTTTCTCAAGTTTGATGAATGAAAGCTGAGCAGTTGAACAAGCCGGTTGATTTTTTTTCCCGCCGTACCAGATGGCATCGCTAGAATTATTGGGGCGCATTGCAGAAGAAGGAGGGATCGAGGATGCTCAGAAATCAACGAACACCAGCGAAGATCCTATGTGAATCTTCTATTCGAAAGCCACCACGACCACGACCTGCACTTCGGATTAAGGATGGCTTCAGGAAATCAACCATTCTTCGTCGGGATATTTGGCTTCGCGCAGCGTTTACAGGAAACGACTCCATCTAATTAATACTAGGAGGCAGACTCGTGGTAAACTGGTGACTGTTCGGTCTGCTTACTTAGACATCGATGAGATATTTCGTCCATGTCAATTGCTCGTGGAGGATTTGACGGACTTCAGGATCCCACTGGTAGCCAACTGTCTGGAGAAAGTACGCGCTCTTCGATTTTTCAGCGCTCAAGCCACTGCGCATTTTCGGTATCTGGGTTATGTTTCACCGATTTTCCACCTTGATGCTCCGTGTTTTCTCGTACTAATGGATTTTGGTGAGTAAATTCCTGCAAGCGCCTCTCCGGTTTTCGGCACCTACCACAGAAGTCACTCGGAATCCTCAGTTGTCCATCCTTTCATTCACCGCTCGTCTCTTTCCAAGGATCTTTGCCTCACACTATACAATAGCTCATATTCTGTCTGGACTTATGATCCCACGCCGAAGCTTGAAATGGTATGTCCCCGACTTCTATAAACACCGGTGCAATGGTTCTGTTCTTCATTCAGTCTCATTTCTCAGCTAGTTACTCTGTGGGAATCCGAAGATGGTCATTTGTCATAAATCGATGCGTAATGGCTCCGAAGTCTCATTACTAGTACACCAAATCTTCCAATCTATTGAACCCTGAAAGCAATGAACTCTATGTATCGTATTTAACGAAGAAGTTCAAACCCAATTTGCCGCCGGTTTTCCGCTGCGTCTCCAAATCCACATCAATTCTGAGTTTCGACTCGTCTAAAAAGATTATCCCACTCTTCAATAGTATCTCAATTCCCGGCTGCACTGTATATGCATCCCCTTTTGATTTGAAGTTGAACTGGGGGCCCTCAAATTGTATATAAGCTTCATCATTCGAACTACGAAGTTTTGAAATCTCAGGTGGAGCAAACACCCTATCAGTGGGATAGTGGCGATAACTTCGAATTCTTCAGTTCCGAGCTTTCCATAGCAACTGGGAAGATGAAGGCCTTGCGCAAAAACTCGAAGATCGTCCATGACTCTTTTGTAGAAGCTGGATCGAATCGTGTCCTCCCTGGAGAAATAACATCGCAATTTGTATCCTTTCTTGCTTCTAGCAGCTTCCCCGCAGTATTGGGCAGTTCTCGCGCTGCGGGTCAGCTAGAGCAATGCTGATTGAAGAAATCCATTCTATCGTAGTCATCGAATTCCGATATTTAATTGAAGACAGATTCAATACATCTATCTGAAGATTTTAGAATGTCTAAAAGCATGAATAAGTTCAGTTGTAGCACTGATAGTGATACATATTAACAGTAGTAGGTACCACTGCTCCAGATAGTTTCTCGACAAAGCAGTAAATCCTAGGCTCGTAATAGTCTGTCCTTTGACGTCTAATGGTGTAAATAGTAGACCCGTTAAAATGTTGAGGGCCATTGCCCGGCGTGCTTTACGCTGTTACGTCGGCCACGCCGCGAGACAGACATGTCCTGTTGTGGACTGATGAAAAAGAAGCTCTCTGTCTGGGAGTCGAACCCAGCTTTCGCGCGATACATTGTTATACTCATATCGATGACAGGCGCGTGTACTAACCGATATACTAACAGAGAAGTTAGAGTAATATCGTAGCTACTTTATTTATATGCATCTACATCGACGAGATACAAGAATCCGCGTGACACGACGCGTCCAAACGCGAACCACCGTCTCCTCAGATTCTCCACCACTACCCCACTCAATCTACCCAGCACATCCATCATGCCCCCTGCTGCCCCTGGCGTCGCCGTGCCTCCGCTTCCCACGCAGTCTGTGCCCCCACTCCTCATTTGCGAGGCTCTCGGCTTTTCTCCGCAGCTCCTCCTCGACGACATCATCAACATCGCGAACAACGCCGTGCAGGACGGCGTCAACGGCATGGAGGAGTTTCTGCACAAATGGGTCGACGAGCGCGCTGCACGCATCTCCGCCCAGCCTCCCTCTGGCTCGGTCCAGCAGGCGCAGGAAGACGACGAGTCGACGCAGGAGCTCGTCGAGCAGGGCCTGGTCGCGTTCCAGACGCTGCTGGAGTACCATACGGATATTGCATTTGATTTTTTCGAGGCGTGGTGTTTAAGGAATATCTTCTATGTGCCCCCGGATCTACCGGTGGTGCTCCCGCACCAGGCGGGGTTGGATTTGAGCCCGGGGATGGGGGAGAGGGAGAAGGAGCTCATGGAGGAGGTGGAACGTCTGAGAAAGGATCTGGAGAATGTGCGGTCATTACTCCTCTTTTGTGATAATGTGTTGACGCGTACAATGAACAGCAACGCCGCCTACATCGTCTGCTCACCCATTCCGTCCGCACTTCCGCGCGCAAGCGCCGTCTCTCAACGCAACGCCTCGCCCTCCTGCAGTCCCTCTCCCCTGCCTCCACAACCCACTCCCTCTCCACCCTGCGCGCTCTCCCTCCCAAGCTCCTAGAACTCTACACCGTCGCGTCATCCCTGCCCCCTCTCGACACCCTCCCGACCCGTCAGCCAGTTGGGGGCACGGGCAAACGACAGTGGGAGACAAGCAAGACGGGGTACGAGGGATGGGCAGTGGGGAGGCTGCTGGCAAGGGATGGAGGCGAGGGGCAGGAGCAGATAGAGAAGATCCTGAAGGGGGCGGAGGAGGTGGGTGCGCCGGAGGAGGTACGCCGGGCGGGAGAGACTATCGGTGCAGGAGGAGGGGACAAGGGGGAAAGAATGCAGGAGGGCGATTGATATGGCATCTGGGCGGGTGAGTTTACTGGGCCTGGAACAGGTTTTTGCTGACGACTTTGTTCATATTCTAGGATCCTTTCCGTCTTATTCTGCTCTTTTTTATATACACGTAGGTTCCGTCTCATACCATCTCATACCATTGATTTCATCTTCATTTCAGATATCGTTTATCTATCTATCTTTATGCTTTTCACTTCGATGTACCAACTACTCACTTGTTGTAATGCGATGATACTTCCTGACCTGTATATAGCCCACCATAAGCCCGATTTAAATTCTACTGCCATCTCGCCTATCTCAATCCCAATTCTTACAAGCACAAAAAGCAAAATTGCAACACGAAGTGAGGGAGTCTCGGTTCAGTGGGTCTATGGCTTCATGGTGAGTTATATGCTCCCTAATTCTTCATTGACATCCTATACACGCCTTAGATCTCCATTGCTTCAGCTCGGGTCCTCCTTTCTCTTCCCTTACAAGTCATGGATGGATGTCGATAAGGTACGCGGTTGTATCTATCCACGTCTATCAGTCGCTCAAAGTTCTTCCTCGACTTCCAGTGCGCGATCTCGAGCCCTGGGGTTCGCAGCTTCGTTTCCAGCGAGTATCCAAGATCATTTGGACAGGTATGATAGCCAGGCGCCGTCGAACCGAGTCGAATATTTCTCCAGCGGATATCTGTAACTCACGCAGCAGTTTGCACCAATCAGGACCGGTGTGTTCGTCTGATGGTATCTCCTCTATCAAGCCCCTTCATTTGTTAGTTCCATCTCCTCCACTATCATGAGTTGGTCAATTACTCTTTGTCTTATGCAGATCGCTCTCCTCTTGATGGTAGTAGCAATACAGTCCACGAATATTGCTTTCTGTCTAGTCTATTAAGTCCAACGCGTTACCAGCATCTCTCGAAGAGCTCAAAATTCAATGGTTACAGCGATTGTCCATGATACCATTAAAGAACTTGCGGCGAAGTGAGTTGTTTAGCCTTGAGCTTGAGCCTTAAACTCTCCTTTACTTGTCCTCGTTTTCGACAGATCAATTGTACAACGGACATCAAATGATTCAGAAGAAAATGCCCTTGGAATTCAAGATTGTTCTTTATTAAGCTGGACACGTTACCACCATATCGGGATAAACTTGAAGATGATACTGAGCATGGTCGCTCGTGAACTAGGCATAGTGGCATGTCAACATTGAGGAAATCGCGGCAAAGTGAATTATCTAAAATTGAAACTTAATACGTTACTTATCTTTCTTTTCAAGGTCGCTCAGACAAAAAACGCCAAATGATCAGGAAATTTGAGATTTCCATTCATGAAGGTTGTGAAGACAAAGCGGTATAATTACAACAATGTGGTAAAATTCTAATAAAGCCCAAAAATGCTAAAGAAGTTTAACGAACGATTAGAAAATGAAGAAAGGAATTTAGCATATCGGCATGAGAGCATAGGGCATAATGGTAGAAGGCGAGTGTTCATAGGAATGTGTGTGTTCTTCAAATACCCTCAAAACAATTCCGTGGGATGGCGGCGCAATTTGGTGCTCTGTTGTTGTGTCCACTCGTTGGGGTAACAGAGATGGGAAGGACCTGCCAGTGCAGACGGAGAGGAGCTGCCGGGCTGTATGACCGGCTCCGTGTCGTGACGCACGAGGCCCTGGGTGCGCATAGGTGTCTGCTGGAAGAACTGCGTATTGTGGCGCCGGAGGGGAGTCGGCGGCACCCGCGCCTGCTGTTGAGCTTGCCACTGCGCCGCTGTCCGAGAGCTCAGCTCCTCTGCAGCGAAAAGCGCTTCGTCGTCGTGGCCCATGTCCATGCCCTCGTCTTCCGAGTCCTCCAGGATATCGTACATCCCGCTTCTAACTTCGGACTCCTCCCAAAGAAGTTCTAGTTCTTTTTCCTGGAGCTGTTTGGCCTCGTGTTCCTTCTGGCTGTCCCGGGCATGCTGCGCTTCAGGCGTTAGGGAGGGAGTGATGATGGTCTGCCGCATAGAACGGGGACCTAGCCGCTCGAGGCGCGGTTCAGGCACAGACGGTGGAGCTTGGGGTTTGGAGGGTTGGCTAGACTGGGAGACAATAGACTCGAGAGACGAGAGCGGGGTGAGGGTCCCATTGAACAGCGAGCCGCCGTCAGAGGAAGATGCTTCCGATGAGAAGGACGAGTCGTAATTGAAGTCGCTGGTGGGGGGTAAGGCGCAGGGTTTAATGGGGGAGGACTGGATCGTGGCCATGACAGCGTCCTCATCGTCCTCGTCGAGGTATGTCCAGCGAGTATGGCGTCCTTTGCCAGTGGCGGAGGGGGAGACAACCGCAGTGGTGCCGTTACCTAGCTCGAATACTTCGATTTCCTTTGCGGCGCTACGAGTGTGCATCGTTGGTTGGATTGGGATGATGGGAGGGGGAGCAGGTTGGTGTTGCGAGGCGATGTCGATGGGATGTCGATGGCGAGGCGGGCTTGCTGGAGTGGCTGGCTTGCTGATGAGCCTACCTCGCCCTCCCACCTCGCTCAAATACTCATTCTCATCTCCCGCTTTGTTGAGCAGCTTTGTGTCCTCGCCGCTATTGAGCTTTGATTTTTCTAGGGTTCCTATTGTGTCCCACTTTGAGTACGAGTGCGTTTGTGGCCCTCGTCGTGATGCATCCCTTTGTGGGCTATCCCAGCTTTGACCGGCTATGGTCCTCAGTCGTGAGTTTTGACGCGTGGTGTCGCGTAGAAAGAGGCGCGCCATTCTTTTAATTCACATTGATCCGATGGCCCTTTGTTCCACCATTTCCATTGATCCGGTCCAAGAACTCTCTCCTCCGTGTTGATTTCCACATGCTCGATGAAAGCGAACAATAACTATCGGATTCGGGCCCAAGCAATAGAAAACATGCACTGTTCATCTTAGTCAAGGAGTGAGGGATAATCATATGATCAGCAATAATCACTGGTTCAAGACTGCTCAGCAGTCCCGTCCATAATATATATTAAGAAATGCCCAATAATTCTATAAACACGACGTCTGTGGTACTTTTCAAAAATCAATGTCCGTCGTAAAACACCTATATACCAGACGCCGCCACAAGACGCCCAAAGAGAGACCCAAGGGAAACGAAACGCGGGAGAGGCCTAATCATTCAGAGAGACTGCTCATGAATGCCGAGTAACGATTTCAACCTCCTTCCAGCTCTTCACCATCGTCCTCGCAATGCTGTGGAAGCCCGGCTCACCGACATTGTCGGGAGCGCGGTACTCCGTGTCTCCTCTCGTTATCTGCTCGGCTGTGCGACGATCCGAAGGCGCGAAAGGTTGGTTCCTGATAAATCGAGTGAGCTATAAGCAAGCAGCTATGAACCAAAGCGACGATCAACATACCATGAGTTGAAGATGAATTCAGATGGGTCAGGTGCATTGTACTATAGGACCATTAGTCTTGTACTCATGAAAACATCAACATCAAACATACTGCAGTGATCTGATGGAGCTCCCGCTGAATTGCGAGGCAGAAATGGTCGAGATCGAGATCATTCAGATCATAGTTGAACGGATTCTCACTGTAGAAAGCGGTCATTTCGTATTTAAAGCGTATCTCATGAAGAAAAACACCGACATTTCCTGTCCAATTTCAAGGAAACCTAAGAGCAAGAACGCTGCGAACGCAGTCGAGGGGATGGTGAGGTACTTGAAAGTAGACCACAATTGGAACTGAACAGAGATGTGAGTCGTTTATTTAAATCAGATCAAGAAGATGGACCGACAGGAAGGAAGAACAGATAGAGCCTGTCAAGGAGGGAAAAGTTCAACACTGTGTTCAGTAACGGGAAGTGTGGAATAACACACCAGAGCGACATGCGCAAGTGAGCTTGATAGGCGAACGGCAGCGGGGTGTTGCAGATACGTTCCAGGTTGGAAAGAGTATCTTGCAGGGCCGTAAGACTGCCAGTAATTCCAGAAGCGATAGCGGGAGGAATGAGGCCAGCTCTCATGACGTCTAACAAAACACAATTTAGAATCACAGCAAAGCAAGATCAACACGAATATTCCTTACAGTACGAATAGCTAGACGAGCAGAGTAGTTGGCAAAAATGAACAAGATAGTGAACGAGATTACACACTTTGACAGGACAAGGATCATCTCCATCGGGACGTGGCTCTCGACCGGCCCACTGCGCTTCTTCCTGCGCCTTTGCTCTCCGGGCTGAGCCTTGCGAAGGACTGCTCTAACACACCACTTCATGAACCTCAACAGAGGAATAAAATCATAGATAGTCGTGACAGGGGGATTCCTGGCCGGCATCAAGGGGTGCTCGCTCTCGACCTCAGGCAGCGCCATCTCGGGATCGAAAGTTCCACGCCGAGAACGACGACCCCTAGTTGAGTTATCCCAGTTCTTGTCCGATCGGTTGTCGCCGATGAGTGTCTTCTCGCGGTTGTGGTCGATCGGTAGTGAGGCGGCGCGCTGCTGGACTTGGGTCACACCAGACTCGGTGCTAGATTTTCTCATTACCTCGCCGTTATAGGTGGACATGAGGTGCTCCTCATGGATGTGCCAGAGGGGCAGCTTTTCGGGACGGCCTGCCACTATTGGCGCACCGGGCACGTATCTTGGGAGGAAGCAGATCAGAGGGTACAAGTCCTCGTAGTATACGCCTTCCTCTCCACGGAGGAAATGCTGTAATCGACTGTGATGAGCGCTATGCAGGGACAGCGAGGCTCTGATTAGATATTACCTTGACCGATACAGCGAACGCTTGCACCTTATACGAAAAAGGTGATGAGTTATGTCACACGAGCGCTAAAACAAGAAATAGCTCACTAGATTAACCATGGACTTCTTCTCAATAATACTCTGCGTAATAGTCTGCTTCTTCTGCGGCCCTTTGTCCTCCCTCTCATTGGGAATATGAATCCAAATCTAATACAGTTATAATAGCCGAACGCAGAGAATAGCTATGCAACATACCATCTGTGCAAGATTCCTGCAGTTGGTAGAGATGTTAGTCCACATTTTACGGCCATCCTGATATCTGCACAAAGAATCCGAAATATAAGCAATGTAGGGCGACTTTAAGGAGAAACATCAGAACGTACCTTTCGTATGCCGAAGATGTTCTGAAAGATATAACCAAAGCAAGGACTGTACCGAGCACAGTAAGAAGTGTGTTGGGAATTACGAGTTTCCTGTCTGTCTTCTCAGACACCAAAGAAACCACTATTTGACAGGACCAATGTTGTTCATATCGGGAGCGCTAGCTTGAAAAGGAGTGTACGTACTGGTGGCGATGAGAGAGAAAAACACGACTTCGGGCCAGATATCGTTTATGACCGTGGCATTAAACTTCTTGAGCGTCCATCTTCCATGGAAGAGGGGATTCTGGGCAACCATTGCCGCTACGTGGCGAGGAGCAGATAAAGCGGTTGAAGGAGGTAAATCAAAGAGCGTGTGTGTTCACTATCAGTAAGGTAGATAGAATGAACGAAACCAAGGATCACAACCAGTATAAACCTGGGGAGGTGGATATCAGGGGAAAACGAAGGTCAAGGAGAGTGGTTCTTTTTAATCCAGTGTTGTTGTTTACATTGATGTTTTCACTACCAGTCAGGGAGGAGTTCCGCCGTCAATTCAAATCGCATGTTGGAAACGTGACGTACCGATTCCAGCAGAAAGATCCCCAGAATCGGTCATTCGCCGGCCGGTGCTCGGGCCTCGATGTTCGTAGCAAAAGGGCAATTGTCCATATTCTGGGTTGATACGACTGTAAAAAGTTGCTGAATATGGGAAAATATAAAGTACCTCCGTAGGGATACAAAAAACGCAGCTTTCTTGCCAACTTTCGGTGCTTAATTCAAAGACTTTCCTCAGTCATTGTAGGAGCATTGATGGCATCCGGGGGAATTGCAGAGATGATCGCCCGACGCCTTGAAGGCGTTTCATAATGAACATACACGTGTTTGGCTCGGCATTGAACTGGCGGATGGGCGCCGTTTGTCCACTTGGCAACCCCATCAAGCCGGAAGCAAAATTAACTTTGACCTTCACAGACAGACCAGCAGTTGCAACGAGGAAAACAAGGGAGGATGAATGCAGTCGATGAGTATGAGCGCAAATGAGAAATAAAATGAACCCCAGACGTACATTTGTATGTTTCACCCGCCAACGGCAATGTGTTTTGCTGGGCACTGATCCCAACCTCAAAGAATTTATCTGAATCGGTAGATCACCCGTAGCAGCCGAAGGGCGTTCCGCTGAACCGCTGGCGATGACATCAATGATCTAGATGGCCGGTTTTCAGCTACGAGAGAATATGTAGTCTGCCGATGCCAGGAAGCTGTCTGCCACAGCCAGGACAACATAACATATTTGATATGGCATCTCAATGCAAATATACTCTGCGTAGACAATGTAATAGATGATGAAGGGTCTTTTGATTCTGTAGAAAAAGAAAGGTCAGTTGGAACTTGGAAGCATACCATTGGTAGCGCCTTGGTTTCCCAAGATTATAATCCAATTGGACGTGTATATATGCATATGCTTATGGCTTGAATTTAAGGAGAACATAGGCTCGCAGGCATCTTTGTTGCACTGCTTATGTAGGCTGGCTTAAGCTGGCTTGCGTTAGATATCTGTATCTCAAATTTAAAACTTCGCAATTTGAATGCCAGTGAGGCTGTGTCGATGCCTCGGAAGTCGGTTGCGTCGAACGCCGCTCTATTTGGCACGAGCATTTGATGTAAACAAAAAATTGTGTGCTAACTCCCGATGGCAGTACGATCACGGCGTTCCAGTTGCCAAACCATCTCATGTGGCACATGGTTTCGCTTCCATTCCTCTGTTCAGCGCTGTAGAAGGAACTACCTATCACCACAACTTGGAAATGTTCCCATTCAGATCACCGAAGTACACATTTATTTCCATTTGCCGAACACGAGTCCTGATATCTCAGGACGGTTCCTGCATTGAGATATGTCGTGCCATCGCAGGTAATATCTATCGCGTATTTTGCTGGCTGTAGGATCAGCCAAAGATCAGCCAATCGCTCTGCAAAGGGCATGACTGTGGGTAACCGACTGGCAATTGCCGACGCGGGTTCTTCTGCAGCGTTACAATCTTTGTTGTACATGTCTTTTTTTCAGACTGGGAGCGACAAGCGTCAAACTGCATAACGCGGCGGGAACACGAGTATGGCACACCTTCTTCCCCAAGTGAGCATATGACAAGTTCTCATTCACACGTTGACAATTAACTGCGATAGACCTGGGATAGAATGGGTAAGAGGAAAGGGCTTCGATCCTTAGGCCTAGGGCGATAAGCCGGCCAAGCGATATTTGCGATGATATGTTCGGTAAGATGAAAGCCCATTGCGCACTTATAATATGTTCCTGTTCCTGTGTAGCTTAGGTTCGAGACTTCTCCACCTCTGCGTACTGCTAATGCTACCCAATATGTATACATTTTGGTTACTAGCGACGTCACGACAGTGCTATCAGTGATGCGGGTAGGTTCAAGATTCGTGTACGGGCTGCACATGGAGATCATTGGCACCGCTTGTCGAGGCTAGTTCTCTTGATTTCGCTGATTGCTATATTTATATATTGGGATACTGCTTCTCCGGTCAGCTCGCAGCTTAACTCCCGCCTAAGGCTATATCAATCCCCATTCCATCAAGTCGTCAAAGCTTTCTTGCCTTCCCCACTTACTGCTCCTCCCGATTTGCACCGCTTCGACGAGCAGCTAGCTGATGGAGTCGCCTTCGAATGGCGACCTCGAGACAATAACATTAGGTTATGATCTGTGAGTATGAGTCATTTCTTGCTCTCCGGGAAGTGCTCTGACCAAGCGGAAATGTGACTAGATTAGCCGCCAAGGTATTGACTGCACCACCTTGCTTCGTGGCTTGCTACTGATTCATTTTGTATTCCTCTAGTGGTATTATACCGGCGCGTGTGCGTTGCTGGCGTACGATTATGTTTTGACGTTCCCTAGAGAAGTGGAGGAGATATGGGGAAGGAAAAAGACCCCAAGTACATCCATTGGGTTTGACTCAACCAGCGCCTCCCTGACTGACTTGCTTTTAACAACAGTGTTCTATCTCTTCTTAATAAATCGATATACTGCTATGGCATTTGCAGTCGTCACGCTCTTTGGTATGTAGTCAGGCGTTATAAGTGAATATTTAGATGATAATTATCTTGGTGACATGTAGCTTATTATTCTCCCTTGTGGACATTCGAAGTGCGTAATATTAAGCAGCTCAGGTCATGGATGCCTGTTGATATATCCTGGCTTTTCGCATATAATAGATGTAAGTCTTCACGAGGGACTCTACCTCTGCCTGGTCTGACTTCCTACAGCTGTAATCGATTTGCAATTGTCGAATGGCTCCAAACGCTCCTTATTGTAATTCCAGCTGAAACTGTATTACTCTATCGGTAGGTCTCGCCTCTATAACGATCAATCATGCAGATGCTGACGAATATACAGAACATACGCCTTGACAGGTCAATGCAAATGGTTCTTCTCGCTTCTCTTTTCCGTCATGATTACGCAGTGCTCGGTCGTATTCTACGCGATGTCTGTGCCAGGGAAAAACAATGGTAGTTTTGCATAATGTTCAACTTTCACTGGAGGTGCCATACTCATTGTGTTCCACCAGCTCTACCTATTCCCCATTATGATCTGGAACCTTTTCACAGTAAGTTATATATCAACGCTGATGAACGATAGCAATTCTTACATCGAATAGTTTGCGTTCTGTATTCTGATCCGCGAATGTAAGCGTTTTATTATCTACGTACTATCTGTTCTAATTGTGGGCTACAGGGATGCAGTATATCTAGCCCTATCCATCCTGTTCGATGTCATGGTATTCACCGTGACAATATACAAAACTGTCAGGGATTCGAATGCTCTATTTCCAAGGACCGTTCTCCTCAGGACAATTCAACGAGATGGCGCAGTCTACTTCTGCGCCATTCTCTCCGGCAACATCGTTTGGATGGTTCTTTCACTCTCAGCAAGAGTAAGTTGGTATTCAAATTCAACCCCCAAACGGGTCGCTGATATTTCCGAACGCTAGCCTGGATTAAAACTCATGAATGCCCAGTAAGTACATGTTATCTACGTCGGCGGCATACATCCGCTGATACGGTACTCTCCCATGCCTTATAGGCCTAGCATGATGTGAGTTTGCTACTAAATTGCCGTGGTATCAAACGTCCCTTTTTACTGATCCTACCCCTTGTTTCCCCCTTCCCTGAAAATCTTGTAGATTCACATCGATCATGATTAACCGATTGACGCTCTCGCTGCGACAAGCGAGTCAACGAGGGATGTCCTTCTTTACCAGTGAATGGGGGTCTAGATATTTGGCACATCTCGACGAGGATTCGGGAATGCCAATTCCATGCTTTTTGGAGCGAGGTGCTCATCATAACAGGCTTCCCCAGAGTGAATTTGACGAGGAGTCCTCGAGAGCACCTGTCATCCGTGCAATGTAGACAGAACGCAATGGACCCGTTGTAACACAGTATATTTATTAACTATTTATTCCAACCATAGAGGACTGTAGGACATCTCGTAGATTTGATGAAAAAAATACATTTTGATCATATTGCGGACATTGATTACACGAGTAGTAAGTTTCACATTTCGTTCCTTTTCCATTCCGTTGAGCACTTACACTAAAAACCCCATCCTGCGTACATGCATAGCCTCAATGTAGGTAATTTGAGCGTCCATACAGCACCCGATGATAATACAGAATATTTATCAATTCGGAAGGGAGTAGATTTACTGCTGAGCAAGGCTCATCAAGCTCCCGACAAAGGTCATGATCTACGGGATTCAAGTTTAGTTGAGGAAACGAGACAGAGGAAAGGGAGCATACCAGTCGAGGGCGGACATCCACAATATCCTCAGGCACCACGAAGATTAAGGCATTCATTTTCCTCGCAATAGAGATAGCGAGTTTAGCTAGCATCAGAGTCATATCAGCGCCCGCACAACACTCTTTTCACAGCAAAACACGTGTACCGTTCTGCCTTCGGTCTTCATAATCGCCTGAATCGCTGACGTTGATGACTAGCGCGGGATCCACGATGCCTGGGCGGATCGCGTCGAGCAGATCAAGGAGGAATAGGCCAGTAGTGATGCTGGGATCCTTGAACGAGCGAATGGTGCGCACAGAGGGATTTGCCTTTTGCGCGGTTGTGTTTGCCCATTTAAGGATCTCCGTGTCGCTGATCGGGCGTCCGCCGGAGGATTTGGATAAGGTGGAGAGCGTCTTGGTGATGCTCATGCTATACATCAACGTATCGATGAGCTCAAACGAAAACATGAAACGTAGTAATGCAAGACGAACCGCATGAGTTGCCACACTAAGCCCAGCACCAGGGTCTTGCTCCCATCCACGATATCTGCGCCCTGAATCCCTACCAGGTGCATCCCGTTCTGCTTACCAAGATCCACTACGTAGTTGGTATTCTCCACGCATTTGAACCGCGAGAGCCCACTCTTGTTCGCGGTGACACCGATATCCTCGCCCTCCTCCTCCGCACCAGCGACATACGCTCCCAGATTCGCGCCTCGGCCCTCCTTTGGCTTCGACACCCGCCGCCAGACAACACTCCCGGGCTGGATCTTGTCAAATGCTTGCAGGATGATCAGGCCGTCCTTGATGTTCTCGAACAGGTTGAATACGGCGGGCTCGACGCCGAGTGAGTTGAGCCAGAGCGTGAACACGCGCGCCTCGCGCTCGCCCTCCGCGTCAAAGTCCTCGACGACGCCGTAGTCTTTAGCTTCTTGCTCGTCGAGGGGCTCGAGGCCGGGGTGTGTATTAAAGAGGTTGGCGACGAAGGCAAGGTTGAGGCGCGGGTTGCCGGCGACGAGGGAGGAGGGGGTGAGGTATTTCCGGCAGCCGATGGCAGCGGCGTTTTGGAGTACCTGAGGCAGAGATCAGCAGGAATAGGAAAGGATAGTTTTTGCATACCTGCTCAGCACGAGCACGAAGGTCTTTAGTTTGAAGTGGAGCACGCGAGCATTGGTCGGGCTTGAGCTGGTTAAGAAGGATGGTATAGTTCTCGCCATCTGAAACATCTCGGCTAAAGTTGTTCACTCTGGAAGAAATAACGTTAGTCTCTATTTCAGTGGCATCTCAAAGTCGCATTTACTCACCTCCTTCCCCAACCAGCAGCCTTGAGATGGAAGTTAAACCACCGCAGTAGAATCTGATCCGGAGTCAACCTCAAGAGGTCATCGATAGTTTCTCCCTCTTCACACAGCCGGTACAGCTCTGGGTGAAGCTTGATATCAACCTGCGCCAACAGACCTCTCCTGATGACCTGCCAAATGAGGCCAAGAATCAAGTGCTCCCTTCCGTCAGAGAGATCTGACGAGCCAATGTTGACGACAGAGCAACCAATACCCTTCGCGGAGGTGATGACGATGTTATTATTCTCCGTGATCTGGAAGGCATTGAGGGGCTTTCTCGGTTGGGGCTTGTTGAGAACACGGGTGTCGATGGTGTCGGGGACGGAGTCGTTGATGAGTTTACAGAGGATCAGACCATCCTTGCACTCTTCGAAGATCTGCATGGTATCGGTAGGAATGGGATAGCGGTTCCCGACTTCTGGATCGTTCTCAATCACCTGGAGAAGTAGAGATATCAACAAACATCTTGGACATTGTAACGATTGCTACACACCAAGTTGATGTGATTCGTGAACTCGGCGCGCTCATCCTCGTTGATTGTATGGCTGACGTTAGCGTTGGATCCCTGTACTGTCACCTTTCCTGCCTTCGTATGCAGAGCCGATGGCTTCTCTGAGCGTAGCTTCACATTCAGCTACACGAAAGTTGTTAGGGCCGACCTAGTGACATCATCGAAGCGCTTACCTCGACCCAGTCGTCAAGCTCGACTTTGCCACTGGCATCGACGCTAACGTGTTTGAGAGTTTCTCGGGCAAGATCATAGGATTGGCCGGTGGATTGGATCGCCTGCAGAACAGCAGACTTGTCTACGCGACCGGGAGTGTCTGTGCTTATTGCACTACAAAGACCTTGAATCAGGATTAGATAGTCATATATCGCGATAAGACCCACTTGAAGCGGTTGACGAGATCGAACATCTCATCCCGCGAGACTTCTGGATATTTCTTCTGGAGCTTGAAGGCTTCCATGTTAGAGAGGTGGGATAGAGGATGGAGGATGGATATCGGAAGGGTTTTGGGTTATGGTCGGCCGCAAGTGGACTCGGATGTGGCAGTGCACCGGCCTTTATACTGTCCTTCTTCCGTCATCATCTCCTCTATTCAACTGCGCGGACTAAGCACGGACACGCTGTGCCGCTGCGCGCAGCTCCAACGCAGCTCTCGTTACATAGCATGACTTGGACATAATTTTCCTCAGTCCCGCAGTAGCATACGCCGCGGTGCGATATATGTTTGCGACTAGAAATCAACAAACTTGTACAGTGCTCTTGGCAGCTCTGGAGTCGGTCAATGCTCTCCGGGTGAGTCTGATCATTGAAATCTATCAAGAAGAACCTCACACTGAATTATATCAGCATTGCCACAGCTGGATTGATTATGGGAGAAGGACGATGAGCCATTTGCTACTATCATTACGTAATATATGAGATGGCATCTTCTGATCAATCTTACAACCACCCACAACTACAAGTTCAAGCGTTCAAGCAGTGGTGACTCAAGCTTCTCTGACCGTCAGATCACTTATCTTCTCTTCCAGCAGCTCTCAAGGCCGCAGAATAAACTAGGACATCTGTTCGTGTAAACACGAGTTTATCGAAGTGGGTTGATATCCTATAGTAAATTCTAACTTTCCGCTGATTATCTTGACCAGCTCAAAAGATGTGGGTTAGCACCTCTTCAAGTAGCCTAGCAGTACGGGCGGATCTTCGCGCTCCTTCGAATATTGTAAATTTTCCCGACAACTCGGGGTACTGGGACCCAGTGCAAGACTCGGACGAGTACTTCAAGTTCGAGTTGGACGATGAAAATCATTATATTAACTACTGCCTGCTGTCCCATCATGCCGTCTTGACGCGTCACAACGTACCTCGTAGGACGCACGTAAGGGATGGCATCACTTACGAGCATGCTTTTACTGGACAAGATATTGTGGTAAGGAAATATCACTTGCAGGATTTAATATTTCTGAACAATGACGCATGCCTTTTTAGTCTATCGTCCAAATTTCTTTAAGCCAACTGCAGGCTCCTCGTCATGACCGCTGGGTTGCGCTGTTGATCGCTTCAAGCCTGCATTGTCAAGGTTATTTTCGCGAATTGAATGCAGACGAAGATAAGACCTCACAGTTTGAAGATGATGTGGATGATATTTATACATTCTCCCACTCGGACAGCAACTTCGAAGAGGCATTACCCGCTAGTGTCATCACTTTCATTACGAAATGCTATTCCCCGACCTGTGAACCAGGAAGTCCTTGCTATTCGTTAAATTGCAGCGCAGGTACAAAGTTTCTTTATCTCGCCAACACTTCCAAGCACAACGTACATAGTTCTTCCATTCTGCCGAGCACGGCCTGATATTTCATTAGGATAACAATCGAGAAGCAGCAGAAAAAACAACTTATCCTCTATCTCCAACACCTTTCAATGATGAAACAATTCCGGTTCCCGTGTATAATCCCTCCTCATTTATAGGTATTAACTCGATCTCTTCATTTGTACAGTCTTTGTCAATGACATATTCATGGTATTACTTCGTAGGGCAAAACTCTGAAGAGATTATGCCTTTCATTGCAGCTGTCAGCTCTGCTTTTGCAGCTCTCTTAGTGGATAAAGAGGAATATCAAGAGCTTCTTAAATTAGAAGGCTCTGCGGCCCAGAAAGTTATGGATGTAATGCAAGTGGCGCGTATCCCGACTGTTCCTGTCTTAGACGACGCGTTGTGCCATCTAACAAATTTTATGCAGGCTCTAGATTACCCGAAATTGGAGCCTTCCTTGAAGAGCAGTCTGCTCATCGCTTTGTTAAGACTGTCAAAGAAAACGGGTCTTTACCCCGGTTGCTATACTCTTCGAGGGATTGGTCGAGAAGAGGCTCCTGTTGCTGCCGGTCACTTTGGAGAAATATGGAAAGGAAGCTACGGTGATCAATGGGTCTGTCTTAAGATCGTGAAGATTTATGAGAGCTCGCAAATAAATCGGCTCCTTGCGGTTAGTTTAATTATAAATTATTTCTATCGTTTGCATTTTTTGATGATTTGGCGTGTTGGAAACTCATTCTATTAGGCATTTTCCAGGGAAGCCATTGTTTGGAGACATGTATCCCACCCCAATCTTCTACCATTCTATGGCATCTATCATCTTGAAGACATCCATGGAAGGATCTGCCTCGTATCGCCTTGGATGGAAAACGGCAATATTAACGAATATTTGGAGAGAAATCCAGACACTGATCGTATTGTTCTGGTAAGGACTTTACAAATTTCGCGACGTCCTGGGCGTGTTTTTATGACAGATATAGCTCTCGGACGTCATCCAAGGTATCTCACATCTTCATAACAATGGAATCATACACGGAGATTTAAAAGGGGTGAGTCAACAAAGATCTTTCTTTGGCGAACAATTTGAACGGTATCATCCATAGGCAAACATACTTGTCACTTCATCCGGCGAGGCTTGTGTTGCGGACTTTGGCCTCTCTTCACTCGTTTCTGATGATGTAGTGAAGTGGACTTCCATTCAAACGAGCGCAAATAGTGCAGGGACCGTTCGGTGGCTAGCACCTGAACTGTTTACCACTGACGATGACGACATCAAAGGAACAAAACAGAGTGATATTTATGCATATTCTTGCGTATGCTATGAAGTGAGTTTCCTTTAAACGGATCGGACATCCGTAATAATCGACCGTATCGTATAAAGATCCTCACAGGGCAGCTGCCATTTTATGAGGTCGCCCGGGAAGCAGCTGTAATGTATAAAGTAATGTGTGGCGAGCGTCCGTCACGTCCACCAAACGGAAGTCCCTCATACAATCACTGGGGCTTGACTGACAACTTGTGGAAATTAATGGAGGAATGCTGGCGCAAAGAGCCCATCGAGAGACCGACTGCCAGAGAAATAATCGATCGACTTCCTCGGCAACGCGTCGAAGGTCGATCTAAGAATCACTGGAACTCATCTTATTCGTCCACTTTCCGCTCTCTCCAGCGTCCTAGAATTTCTCAAAGCGATATCCAGCATGTTCTGTCCTTGGTGAGTTATTCCTTCTTTCGAAGTGTTACAGTTTATTTGACAATGTGTTGGAACTGTGTGTAGATCGAGACTTAAGGATCTGGTTCCAAGTTCTTGCCTCAAATCCTACATTTTACTTGTACATTTGTACAGAGATATTGTACAGCGTGTTCGATATCTCAAGTCAACTATATTCATTCAAAAACCAGGTTTTGCGTATTGCCAAAAAGAAAAGTCAACCGCATTTAAATGGTGATTCCGATGTCTCGAATGGGATTTAAAATGCGTTCTAACGGAGTTGTAGTTACAATCTGAATCATATAACCTGAGAGCTGTGGGGGAGCACTTTTCCCAGTTGTCATGCGTGAAATACATGGCTTATTCTAATCATTCTTTCACCCATTTCTGAAGTACTTTCATTTTGAGGCCATAAGATGACAAGGCTGTTGAAATAACACTGATGAAACAGTGAAATCTGCTATTTAGGTGACAAACGAGTAAAGAAGCACAAGTAAAATACGCAAGCTTATATGTAAAATACGTAGCCGTTGTATACAGAATACAGAATACTAATGAAATATAATGCGTCCGTTCACATACTTATACTAACTGTAACGGTCCGATGTCAATCAGACTTCCGCTAGTGCGGGCGTCGAGCTCGTATTTCCAACAAAGGCTCAGGTGTAGCAATCAAAATAAGGCTATAGTTAAATCACATATAGTATCACATAATCATATCACATGATAGAAATCAGTAGTAGGTTTCAGAGTCTCAGTCTTCACTCTCAATGTTCATCTCGTATCGAAACCAACTTGAAGTATCAGATGGCTCACAACCGAAAGGATTCTATGGCCTCTCTCAGTTCACTGACTTCGATCTCTTCACGCTCGTCTGTCGAAACTTACGAGAGCCTCAAGGAAGAGATCGCCGATGTCGAAAAAAGCCATACCGATCTCCAAGAGCTGGTCCGTGCCGCAGAGAAGATTATCAACGAGAAGTTCTCGCCCGACCCCCAGCGTACCTATGCATATAATAAGAATGAAAAAATGGTATCCGTGAACCTGGACGAAGTCATGAGTGCCAGCTCGAATGTGCAGAAGAATGCGGAGGCAAGGAGGCAAAACGTTACGTAGCATCGGCCATCGTGGCGTGTAGTCGGAGAGAAGACGTGGTTGAAACGTTTGCGGCTCTTGGCGTCACATGGCTAACCCCCTTCTTATTCACTTGTCAATTCTACACCTTTAATGAACAAAGTCTGATATTTTCCTTAGTTAAAACGAGCAGGAGCTATGAAACCCAACCCAATCAAGAACCTCAGGGATTGGCCACCTCGACTATCGAGAAAACGTCACCACATATCGGGGAAGGGGTAGGCCACAGGATTAGCTCATTCGCAGACGACGTGAGTCGACGCCTCTTGGAGCAACTATCACTTTGTTGACTTCCCCGTAAAGTTGAAAATACGAGACGGATACAAGTGCATTCTAACGGGGTTTCAAGATAGTGCGCACCCTTCGCGGGATAAAAACCTCCCTACTTTTTCATTGGAGGCGTGTCATATACGTCGTCGGGCAATCGGTAAATTTGATAGGGACCATAAATCAGACTCTGTGGGTCATCCATTTTGAAATCCTACGTCTCGCAAACCTGACATCATTTAATTTATATCCAGTTCATGTCCGCCATTACGACGTTTGACATACTTGCGAATTATGCCCGCCTTTCAGTCGATAGATTCGAGGACTTACAGGGCCATCTTGACGACCCATCGAATGGCATGATGCTTGAATACAATACACACAACGCGTACGACAGTTTTTATTGGTGCTTGAAGCTAACAGGGGTCAGTATTATGCCCTTTGATTGTCTTCATATAGCTAACGACGCATCCACATGGATGATGTGTACACTGTAAAGGTTTTCAATCGCCATGGTATCTTGCGCATGCCTCCGGATAATCTTGTCACCTTCAGAGACCACAGTCAAGAATTCAGGCCCTTGGGCTCTTCTCTTAAGCGGAATCGTGCCGTCCTGTCGAATCCGCGATATCTTGCAATTCATGCCGCCATAGCCGAAATTTTGCACGTGAGTGGTGCGCGCATATTCTTCGATGAGCTCTTGGACGATTACAAGGGCAATGAAGGCAAGGTTCCTCCTGTGCAATCCTGGCCGGAGCTGGAAAAACTGATGGAGGAAGGAGTACTGAGGGGCTCTGTTGTTGAGTTGTTGCAGTCGGTAGGAGTGCATTAAATTCTGTATCTGAAGCATGATGTATTACAGGACATTACAAAGACAATATATAGCTTCTTGTCTTGGACACGTGCAGTAGGTGTCGTGCTTTTGAGCAAGTGGGCTCGGGGATCTAAAAGGAGTACGGAATTATCAGCGCCTGTTTCTCTCAAATTATAATCAATTTAACTTGCGCTTGCTATTGGTTAACATATCGTCACATCCACTGGACGCGGCTGCGTTGCAGACTTTGGCCTCTCCTCCGTAGTCGACGCCGATATTCTAAAATGGAATTCAATTGAAAGCACCGCGTACAATGCAGGAACAGTGAGATGGCAAGCCCCCGAGCTCATCTTCACCGAAGACGAAACGACTCGCATCACAAAGGAAAGTGACATATATGCGTTTGGCTGCGTGTGCTATGAAGTGAGCTTGTATTTTTTTCGACTTACCGTTTCGCCTTCGTGTATATACCTGATATATGTGCATCTTGCATCTAGATTCTTACCGGAAAACTCCCATTCCACGAGATCGTGCGCGATGTAACAGTGATGTTCAAAGTCGTTCAGCGCGACAAACGTCCCTCTCGTCCTTCTCGGGACAGCATCCCATGCACCCACTGGGGTCTAACCGACGACATGTGAGCGATGTTGAGAGTTTTCTGGGACCAAGACTCCACTCTTCGCCCTTCCGCAAAGGAGATTTACAGCCGGCTTCCTCAAGGTGTATCAAATAACACCCCCGATGCAGAGACGGACAGGGCTAGAAACCGAGGACGAACTTGACTGGGGCCCACTCTCGCCATCCCAATCTCGTTTGCTTCAGCAGCTCCCTCAATTTATGCCGGCTGATATCGAGGTTATTATCGGCTTGGTGAGGTTTTGTTTCAATCCCCTCGTGTATTGACGCCCCTGCGTGGTTTTTAGTAGTGATGCAGTTGTTGATTGATTTACTGGGGCGAGCCTGAAGCTCTAGAGCATCAGAGTCGTGTAAGCGCGAGGTTGTGATTATGTATGTCGTTCAGGTGTTGGTCCGTGTGAGCATACGGACCTAGTATGTTTCACCGTTATATTCACCCTTTCCGAATCAGGAACCAGGAATCATGGGTTGTCAATGATATGAGTCAAAAGGCTCAGTTTCTAGTAGGATCATCTTTGGTGAGAAAAAATACGTCTAGAGGAAACTTGGAGTATATATCAACGGGTTTCTTATCATAGGGGTCACACAAATTCAAACGTCATTTGAGAGAGCTTCAACAGAGAGGCAATTCATAGCATCATACAGTATTTTCATCGACTAGGAAATAAAAGCAGGCTGAACAAGTTAATTCTCTGTATATGGCCATCGAAGCTAGCGTACCTGATTCAGAAGCGTCACTTTAGCCGTTGAAGTTTCAGAGCCATGAGTAGATCTGCAGGTCTCCCTGAATTTTCTACATCTATAGGCAGCGGCAGCTACAGTATCGCGATAATATATGTCTCCTTGGCCGCATGTCAAAAGTCGGAGGCCCAGTTTACGTGATTTCGCTAGTTTTATTCCAGCTAGGGGTTGGGAAAAATCGAGAAAGCCAGTAAAAAGCAAGCGCAGCATTTATCTCCTCGGTCCTATGCTGAAAGCCTGAAGCTTCCGGAGAAATCGGTGATTTTAGTTTGGATTTTCGTCAAGGAGATGGCTATTTCAACGTGATTTAGCTACTGGCCGAGTCACTGGTACGTTTGGAAAATAATTGTTGGAATAAGGGACGAAACATCGAGTCCAGGACGGAAATAGAATATGTACCCGTAGAAAAATAAATAGTTTTAAATTTCCGTTCAAAAGTTAGTTGACAGTTCAAACGTTCAATGTTCAACGTTGCGAGGAGCTGAACTTTGTAGGTATCAAAGGCTAAAAATAGCTTTCAATTCTTGATCGGGCATCGTTTCCGCCCGACCGTAGTCGAGAACGACTCGTCCTCAGGAGCTCGTAGCGGTAAACTTGGGGGGCGCTGCTGGATTCGGAACTGGGAATAGTTCTTGGCCCGAAGTCATAAATTAAAGTTGGATGAAAACGAGAGCAGGAGCATTACCTACGCCGGCGCGTTTACCAAAGCTTTTCTCATACCAGATCAGTTCCAGGGACTCATTGTCACTATTCAAACCAGAACATCGGTATACCCTGTATTTAGTTATTTATGCTCCTTACAAAGAGTACCTTGAAGATGATAGCGGTGATCATTACTGGGAATCTACGAATACGGGAGAGAGAGAGAGCAAGATGCGGGATGAATGCCGGTGTGTAAGTACGTATGTACGGAGATGCGGTATAGTCCGAGAAAGAAGGGTCCGGTGCTACTGCTTTACAGTTACTTGATAGTGATATAATGCAGCACGGCCTGTGGTAGCCCGAAAAGTGCTCGCCTATGAGGAAAAGCGCACGAGAGAAAACGTGAGTGTCCGTCCGGTGTTCAACATAACATAACCTAACAGTGTCATACCATGTCCAAGTCGTACAGCGAGATAAGTAGAGGGATATTACGGGAACAGTATGTGTGCGGGGTCCTTCCTGGGGGTAGGGAGGGGGGTCGTGGCGGGCGTGATAAGGTTGGGTCCCATCCAAAGACGAGAAATAGGGTGGGTTCGACGAGGGTAGGAGGGTTTGATGAGTGGCAGAAGAGAAGGGAAAGCGGGAACGTGGTGCAGAAGCGGAAGCAGGTGCATGGGTGCTTCCTTACCGCGTGTGGCGGAGGAGCTGGAAGCCCGACAAGAACACGACGAGGAAGGTCACGATGAGCCCGAGAGTCGCCGGGTGCGAGGCGATGGACATCGCGCTGCTGCATGGGGCGCATGTCCAGCCTAAGCCACACCACACCGAAGAAAGGAAAGGAAGCACATTAGGCGATCAGCGACGCCTCAAGCTCAACTAAGACGAGAGCACTCACCATCCCCAATGCCCGTATACGCCTGCGGCGTATACAACGCAAACTTCAACGCACTATTCGGCTCCAAATACCCCCCCCTCCTCGCCGCATTCGGGCCCCTATCATCCCAAATATGCAGGGTATAGCTCGCCTGCGCCAGCGGCGTGGGGTTATTCTGCTGGTACGAATAAACATCCCACACAACCTGCGTCGCTGTGCCGTCTATAATCCCATCCGTCGGGCCGACAGGGTAGGTGTTCCCGTTGTCGCACACGGCGGAGACGGTGAGGTGCGTGGGGGTGGCGATGACGGAGGTCATGTTCCAGCCGAAGGTGATGAGCTGGCTGGGGGCGATTTTGTAGAAGGATGTGGCGGTTTGGGGGGGCTGGGTGATGGTGATGCCACCGGCGGCGGCGGTTGCGGGGATGAGCAGGACGGAGGTGCTCGACCCACTGGCGGAGCCACTGCGTGAGGATTGGGAGGATTGGGAGGTCTGCGAGGCTTGGTTGTTTGTTTGTGACATTTTGGGTCTGGATGAGAGGAAGGGGGATGCGAAGGGGGGGGATGTGGGAGGAGAGAGGGGGGACGGTGCTGGCGGAGGCTGGGAACGATGAGCGTGCAAAGACGGCGGTGCGAAACCCGTTGCCACCGTAAGCAGTTCTTCCTCCCACCACGTGATCTGCTGGCAAAAGTGAAAAATAGCACCGCGTGCAATGTTTATTTTGGCCACCTCCTCACTTCTGCCTCCTTCTCGTCAAATTCCACCTCGAATTCCTCGCTGCTGAGCAAGCTCCCCCAGATTCCCTCTGGAATGCGGGGGCCGCTATATGTACGACGTACGTGACGGCATCCGCCTCCCCCGCCTAGCCCCACTGCGACTGTATAGTCTCCTGGACCGCGTATTCTCCTACCACGCATTGGCATCCAAACCACCATCAAATACGTTTCTTACTTTCAAGCCCTATCCCCACTCGCCTGGTACAGCCCATCCGCACTATTTGACCCGCCCGCCTCCCGTATTTCTTCGACCAAGCTTACCTTCGGATGCACAATCCGCCGTCCGGGCGCGTAACAGCCCCTCCACACTTCATCTTCCCGAACCTTCCTTTATTAAAGCCCCTACACCCGCGCACCCATTCTGCACTCTGGACTCGAGAATGCACACGCGCAAGTTTCATCACCACATGTATCTTCAAGCAGCCTGCAGGATCAGCTTCCGGGGAAGTCTGCGGTTTACGCTGCGCTCTCCTGACTCATCCGCCGCCGGTGAGTCCTGGGTAGGCTAGTACGTGAAGAAGAGATCGGCCGACGTTTCTCCCTGCCTGCGCTGATTTTTCGTGTTTTGAGTGCATGCCCCCGCTGGTGATACTCGGAATCAACGTTATTATAGTTTAATATATGCACACTGGGTACGGTGTGCCGACACCTATAATTCAAAACAAACACAGCATCCACTCGACGTCGGACGGACGCCTTGTCTTGTCTCACGCTCGTACAAATTCATTACTTTCTGTTGGTGTCACCCCGCCAAGGCATCGAGTCAGGTTGTCAGCAAATGTCACCCAGGTCCAACCTGAATGCAGATCCATCAAGATTCATTGTTGTCTTTGTCTTTTTCATCTTTTAACCGCGAGCGCTTTTTGCTAGGTCCACCAATATCCGCGTCGCTCGGCTTGGGCAGCGATCTTTGTATACGCTCCAATAAAATCTGTCTATCCCGAACTTGCGAGGATCAAGGTTGCCTGTGCCGTCGGTGTACAGATACGTGTCTTATGGTGGCTTTGATTTCCGACTCTCGCACTCACGCTCCCCACAGAGAGTGTGCCTTCTCCTTGACGACAAGTCCTGAAAAGCGGATCACGACGCGCTGCGTTGTTCGTCTCCGAGTGCAGCGTCCAGCGCTAAATTCTAACTGTAGGGTGGACCGGTAAAGGCGTTCTGTGCTCCTGTACTGGTTATTGTGTTGATATCATGTTTGGGCTGTACTGTACTTGCTCGCTTCCTAGGTTCTTGTCTGCTTTATTTACCTTTCCTACCATACACGCCTTCGCTCTTCGCGTAAGTGGTGTCAATCTGCCTCCCGAGTCTCTTGCTCGTTGGTGCGCTAACGGCCGACGCGGGCAGGACGTGCTGACGCAGTGGGGATGAGGCAGCACGCGCTTGCCCCCGCCCCTGAAGGAGCGCAAAGGCTCGTTCGAGCAGGGTGAAACGCCGGGGGATGACACTTTGAGAATAGATCTGACGTTTTGGGCGTACACACGTGAACGGGGACAGCCATCAATGAAAATCCCTGACATAAGTTGGAGCGGGGGCTATAGTATGTAGAGCAGAGCACAACCAGCTGAGGTGAGAAGTGGAAATTGAGTGCTGTGGTGCGATGTTGAGTACTCCGGGCGTCGAGATGATTGGGTTTTTGATTGCCCAAGGAGGAGGGAGGAGGAACGAGGATCGCAGGAAATGATGATGAGGAGCGGTGATGTGTGCTTATCAGAGTATTGTAGTGATTGCTAGCCGAGAGACAACGCGCCTTATGGGTTTATCAGCTATCAAATTCGTCTCTCGGTACAAGGTATAAGGCCTCAGGGATCTGAGCCAGAGCATCATCACCGTCCATAAGGAATTGCCGCACTTTGCTTGCCTCGCTCCTTTCTTGTACGTCCACCAGCTTCGCGCATGCTTCGCCCCCCGAGTTAGCCGTCTTCTTTGCCCATCGCGTTCCTCGTGCGTGGTCCCTTCTCTCCCATCTCACCCTCTTATTCACCCCCAGACAGTCCGAGGAGCGCACTCCTGCACACCACACATGGCCCTGTCCGTCTCTGGCTTTCCCGAGCCCGCCAAGCAGCCCCCGTCCCCCGACATCTCCCCCGACGATGGCTACAAGCACCTCATGAGCAGCCCGCGTCTCCGCGGCCTCTTTGGCGGCGCAAAAAAGCCCGTTGAGGCTCCTACTGGCTCTGATGCAGAGCCTATCGCAGGACCCAGCGCCACCCCGCCAGGGGCCAATTATCTCCCTGCATTCGTCCAGCAGGCGTCATACACCACGCCCTCGTCGCCTGTTGACGACTACCCGTATGAGGCGCATGATTACGCCTACGAGGCGCCCATCCACATGCCTAGGCCGATCCCCGTCTCGCGTGCGGTCCCGGCCATGTCCATGGTGACGGCGGGCAAGCGCCCGCAGCCGCTGCCCCCCATCCCCGTGCCTGTCCCCCGCCGCGCGACGGCGTCCCCGGCCAGGATCCAGCCCAGTCTCACTCGCCTTGACATTGGCGCAGGGACGAAGTCGGCGACACCGGGGGCGCACCACCCGCTACCGAAGCCCCCGACGGTGGTCGTGGAGGAGTGGATGGCCCGTTCCCCAGAGAAGAAGAGCACAGAGAGGATGAAGAGCCGGGAGAGGGGGCAGAGTAGGGAGAGGATGCAGAGCCCGGAGAGGGGGCAGGTGTCGTCGCCTAGGCCGTTACCCACTGTGCCCATCCCTACACCCGCCTTGCCACCCACAGCGTCTTCCCCCGTTGCTGAATCAAGTACCAGTACCACCCCCAAGCAGCACATAAACGCCGTCGCTGGGCCCTCGCGGCACACTCGCTCCGCCTCCAAAACCACTACGCCCACCTCTTCGCCACCACCTACCCCAGGCCCCTCTCGCCCGCGCTCCCGCTCCCGCCCACGTAACGTGCAGCCCCCGCCCAAACCGACGATATCGATGCGCTACCAAGCCATGGCCGTAGAGCCGCCCTCAACCTCTTCCAGCTCCTCCTCCTCCACCTCCGATCTCGCACAAAGCTCAACCACCAATGCACTAACGAGCCCAACTGTCCGCCCTCTCCCTCCCGTTCCTGCCCCCGCTCCCACCTCCGCCGTCCTCCGCACCACCCCCTTACGGCCATACGCCCCGCCCCCCGCGCGCATCAAGCGCCCCAAGACGAGCCCTCCGGGGTCCATGAGCAGCTTCGCCGTGGGTGCAGGTCCGGGAGCGCGGGCAGGCCCGTTCGATGCCATTCCCAGCTCGTGGGCCAGCAGGCCTGTGGATCTGCATCCGTCTGCGCCCGTGCCGGGGCCCTCCAAGCCCCCGGCATCGCAGCAGCGAAGAAGCCAGTCCAGGCCGAGGAGGGAACATTCAGCCGACGCCGTCACCGGGCAGCGCGCTTCTTCTCCGCCATCCTCTCCACGTGTCAGACCGCAGATCCACACTGGGGGCCGCAGCCAGATAGTTGCTTCCCCAACTGGCGCAGGGAAGCGTCTCCCCTCGCCCGTAACCGGCGCAGGCATGCGTCTCCCCTCCCCTGTTGTCGGCGCGCGGCCCCTCCCCTTGCGCGCAGCCACGTCGGGGGATCACCAGAGAGGGGGCACGCCGAAGCTGAGTGTGCAGACGTATAACGTGAGTACGAAGGGGGTGAGCAGTGCGCCGCAGAGGTCTCCCCCCGGGATTAGTGCGCTGGTGGGAAGATCAGCAACGATGCCGGCGGGGGCGTCTGCGTTGTCTGCTGGGCTGGCGGTGCCTAGTCCTGGAGTAGGGGCCACGGGGGCGGGGAGGAGCTATCCCAAGACGGTAGTGCATTATCCTGAAGAAAAAGAGAAATTGTACGAGAAGGAAAATGAAAGAGAAGAGAGGAAAGGAAAGAGAAAGTCCAGCGACTCATGGACTCAAATCCACTCGCACCCCCTCGCCCATACCCCGACCGATGGCGAGAACGTCCTCCCCTCCCCACTGGACCCCGATTCCCCCCTCGAAGTATTCATCGATTCGGAGGACATGTCCTTCTCCCGCTCGCCCTCGCCCATCCGGTACGCCCGGCCCGACTCGCGCGGGAGCCTCCCCTCCTCCGATGACGACGCCGACTTGGACGACTTGGACGAATTCTCCCTCCGCTCCCGGAGCCGGTCCCCTGGTAGAACGAGGCGGCATAGAGCACAACTAAGAGCATACAGGAACAGCTACCGCCAGCCCCCGCCGCCGACGCCGCCCCCGAAGTCGCCCCTCGAGCGCAGCCCCTCGCCGATTGTGTATGCGCGCGAGGAGATGTCCACTGAGGAGGAAGGGAAGGACGAGGGGGAGGTGAGAAGGCGCGCGCAGCAGCCGCGCGCGTTCCAGTACTGGAAGCCTTCGCGCCCCTCGACGCCCGAGCACTCACCGGGTCCGTTAGGGAGGAAAGCCAAGTCCATGGGCTCGGTGCCCCCCGTGCCACTGCTTCCCATCCACGCGCCCATGCCCGTTCTGGCACAGGTGCAGGAGCCATTCGTGCTGGACATCTCCCTCCCCCCAGCTCCTGCAAGCAAACACTCCACCCCCAGCTCGTCGATCAGGGGCGGGAAGAGCGGTATGCGCCCGGGCACGGCGGATACGAGCGGGAGCGGGAGCACTGCGGGGAGCCAGGGCGGGGGGTGGAAGGGTGCGCTGGGGAGAGTGCACGGCCCGCATAGGCGCGTGGCGTCCACGGCGGTTGCGTGGGACGAGGGGAGGGGAGGAGGAGGAGGAGGGGGGGCGGACACGGCTGCGTCCTCGAGTTCGTGGTTGGGCACGTCGAGCGGGAGCTCGAGCGGGTCGAAGCGTGAGAAGGAGAAGGGGAGATGGCAGGAGGATATCCCTCTGGAGGATATACCCCCCTCTTCTGCCTCGAAGCTGAAGAAGAAGCCACGCAAGGAGAAGGGGTGGTTCGATATTGCGTATGGGCAAGCGGGGGACAGGGAGGTGGTAGTATCCACGACGACGAGTAGTGGGGGCGGGGCGAAGTGGACCGCGGAAGAGGCGATGAAGGAGGCGATTCCGAAGTTGCGGAATTTGAAGGCCCAGGGGGGGCTGTGAGGGTGAAGTGGGGGTGGGGGAAAAGGGATGAGGAGTATGAGGGAAGGGGGGAGGGAGTGTGGCCGTGATGATGCAGCTGTCCATCTTGCTTTTTTCTTTTTTCTTTACCTTTTTGATTTTGATTTTCTGAGCCTACAAGGGTAACAGTGATTTTCGGACGGACGCCGTCATATGCCCATGCTTCATACATATATATCCTCAATGTCATACCATACTACACGAGACAGTACACACTACACACTACTTATACCACCGCACTGATGTTGCCACTGTTGCCAATGGAGAACGACAGGATTAGTTCATGTTGCAGACCACTATCATAACCATATTGTTGTTGTAAATGCTACATCTGACACCAGTGGAGACTTGAGTGAGACTCGATACCAACCATCGAATGATAGGATGTGAGATGCATCAGCTGAGATGAACCAACAAGCACTACATATGTCGCTGTAAATATGGCCCAATGCGAGCTATCCGGATCGTAGACTTGTACACTTGTCTTGGAGCCTAGCTATAAATAGCATCTCACGAAAGAGAAGCTTGAAAGTTGCTGGGAGTCATGGTAAATTGCTGAAAATATACTGTAACCTCCTGAGAATGTATCATGTTGCCCATTTTTAGTGCAGTCGAGGGATTTCCCTTGACAATGGCGCGGAAGAGTGTAGCAGACGAAAGGCTACTTTTGGCGACTATCGGCTTCGGCAGTCACTCAACTCCTCGCAACGTCGAATGCTTTAGAATCCTTAGCAGCACACTAATATATTTCAACAACTTTGAGCTCTGGATTTTTGCATCGGATAATATGTACTCTATCCACACTGGGCCTCAAATTTTCTCCGCCAATATCCCGTTCAAAATTTATTCTAAATAATACTCACTGATACTCGCGTACTAAAAGTAACGAAATCACGTTCAAGTTTCTCCTTAACGAAAATGATTTCTCCGACAGGGCATTCAGCATGCGGCCGAGAAGATATAAATTCTGCGCTTTCTCATTCACCAGTTTAATCTCCAACATTGTCTACGGCTACTCGAGCCAAAGTAACGAATCAAGTTCTAGTAATCTCCGACTAATGCACGGTCAGCACAAAGTACCAAACCTCCAACCAGTGTCTTCCAAAAGCCTCCTGATTTCTTCGTTTCAATTGACGATGAATATGCCGAAGAAATAACGGTGGGTTGAGCGATAGGTTGAGAGCGGTTAGCTGTTGGCGGTGTGGAATAGGGCAGCGGTTGGGTATCTTTTGCCTGAGACTTAAGCGATTAACAACTTTATGTTAGTCACAAGAAGACGCAACAAGAAAACAAGAGCTTCTTGCCTTTACCCCGTTCTCGGCCTTTTTCTTCTTTGCATCAGATGGTGCCTTCTTCGGTCGAGGATGCTATGGAAAGCATGATTTAAGCTTGCAGAGGGGAAGAAAAAAAAATACACTGCACATGACTACCTCGGTGGCTAGTCTCGATCTAAACATCACTGGTCAGCAATAGTCATTATTTTCTTATAAAGATAAGTATGTTTTTTCCTTGGGCTGGATGTTGACACGGAACCATTTAGGAATGCTCGTTGCTGCCATTGTTGGCACTAGTAGGATGGGTTGAGTGAAACTTAGGGAAATTGTAAACGGCAGCAGAGTAGATGATTGAAGATGTGTTTTGAATCCTCTCTATAATTGACGCAGACAATCTGTAAACATCCTAGTTTGACATTCCTTCCAATCCTTCTACAATGCCAATGGACACCTTTCCGTCACCTCTTTTTAGGCGGAAATAATTTTTGGCACTTTTTGATATTTTTTTGGGAAGGAAACCCATGAGAATATATCGATTTACCGCATAATCTTACTTTTTCACTTTTTCGAGGGCGATTGAACGAATTTGTATGTACCTCCGAGGGGGTTTAAAGAGTTTTTGATGGGAGTGACACGTAGCAATTCATACAAGATAGCTTCATAAAATTCTTTGACTCCCTAAACACTACTTGAATGCCCAAGTCGAAGGTTTATTATCTATTCCGAATTCCAAGTCCCTTGAAATATGCATCTAATTCGTAATATTTCTTACAGGATATTATGGGCTCGCTGACGGAAAATTTAAACCGCACAGGTACTCGTTCCCGAGTGCATCGATGCAGTTTCTCTCTCAAATATTCGCAAATATTTTCGTCACTGCTTGAGATACATAAGTGCTTATAAGTGAGTTTGTCAAATTATAATTGAACTTGAACTGATATAAAAAACAGAGTGGGTCTTAACATTAAACAGGCTGCCTATGCAGTCAAGAAGTAACATCTTGATGTATCAGAATCGCTGAAAAATCTCTGAATGAGAATGGGCAAATATAGAACTGAATAGGATTATCAGCAATAATGAAATCTGATAAACAACAGCACTAAGGTAGGAGCTCATCGATAGACACCTTTCTGAATTCCTCCTATTGCAGAAAACGCAAAGTCAGCGACTCCGAAAACCCTGTTGTAGAACAGACCTCTGAGATAAAATCTTATACCTGTAGATTGCGGAGTTGCTTAGTTTATTAAGGTCTGAGGAAATTACGAAACTCTCTCTCTCGTCTTTAGTTCTACAGTCAACTACTTAACTGTCAATACTGCAGCTACAGTCATGTCATCTGTAAATGTCGCGTCGACTAAAGCAAAATCACTCTAATCACATCATTTGGGTTACACAGGATTTTGATAAAGAAACTTGAAATCGCTTCAAAGCATATCCCTAATACGAGTAATAAATAATCGAAGCATTGAAAGGAGTAGTGGCCAAATAACAGAATTTACAATATGAATTCCAATTGGAACTCTTGCAATTAAGGAGAAATGCATGTTGCGTTCTAGCCTAAGTTTGGCCACTGAGGAAAATCTAAGCTACATATTCTCCGTTCCTCAGTATGCTGCTCTTCTCGAATCCCTCTATGAGCGCCGTGCCGTACTAGTGGCTGGTGTTTCTAAACCAGAGAGTGCTGTTCTGAGCGGAGACAACTCATAAGAATCATGATGTTTACCAGTACTTCAGCGCCTAAACTCCATTATAATTCTTCACGGAGCTTACGCAAATATTCTCGATCGTCAACGGAAATCCCGTATTCGAAGTGCGAAAAATCCGCCTCAGCAGCCTGGAACTCACGCCGAATAGTCGCTTCTTTTTGAGTACCACGAGCATTTATGCTGCATTTGAAAGGATTAGGTGCGTAGGCGATGAGCTGTTTCTCCAGCATTAGATAATGTTCCATGGTACCAACGCTGGATGAAATACCTCCTTATAGTTGTTGACGTCGACCTCGATTTCATCTCCATTCTCATCACATGCTTTTCCGAAGTCGAAACCCCACAAAAGATTCATAGTGTTTAAAATCTAGAAATGTCGATAAGTCTCTCATGATCGTACTCACATCGAAAGAGTGAACCGGCGTACTAATGAATTTTTTGCAAGATGTACCCCAGGGCAGGAGCGCTATGCGTATGAGAATAATTAGTGTAAGATTACGATTTTAAAGAAATATGCTAACTCTCCCGCCACCAAAAGTTTGAGTGTCGACTATCTTTGCGATGTCAGGATTTCCGAGGAAGCGATCTGGATTGAATTTCTCCGGTTCGTCGAAAACTTCCGGATCATGGAAAAGACCCCCTGCACTCGGCGTTACATTGAAATCCACAGTATAAATTATGAACTCATCCTTACAGATATTATGGCAGATAGTACTCCCTTTCGGGATTATGTACTTGTCGTACTGTTCCGTAATGGTGTCAGTAGGAGAATTGGAAAAAAAAAACGGAATTAGGTTTCGTACGGTGACATCCTCTGTCGCAGCATGGGGCACGCTCAGAGGAGCAATTGGTCTATACCTCTGCGTCTAAGAAATATCAGCATTAGGTTAATGCTATATCCTTATAGCAGATTTAGACCTACCTCATAGATAATTGCCTGCACATATGGTAGACGGGCTATGTCGTCAAGGATTGGCATCGTGTCCGGGCCGATGACAGAATCTATCTCCGCTTGCGCTTTTTTCTGAACTTCTGGATGGGCTACTAACATAAGAACCAAGGATTCTAGGTATGTGGCAGTGGTATCTGTGCCAGCTTCAACCAGCGCCCCTCCCAAATAACTATATTGAACTGTCAGCTTGTCAGAGATTCATTGCAAAAAAGCAACTCATGGAACATCACCTACCCTGCAAGATCCCGGTCTAAACCCCATTCGGCGCCTCGCCGAAGAGCAGTTTCCATGAAACAATTGTTCTCCATACCCTGAGAAAGACGAAATTCCACTTCCTCGAGTAATGTGAAGTATAATTTAGTCTGCAAGTCTTTCGTCACGTCGCAGAGTCTCTTCCAGTAGGCGAATCTCCTGGGAACTTTCTGTAGGATGGGAATCAAGTCGACAGGCGGATGGGCCCCAAAGGTTATTACCTGCTTCCAATGCTCCACCACCTCGGAACAGAGCTGCGCTTCAGGTGCTGAGTTGCGGGGGACTCTTTTACCGAATAGAACAGAGAGGATAACCGAGAAAGTATATCGATGGATATGGTTAGCGAAGTTCTTCGGACAGGTGTGATCAGCATTCATTTGCAATAAGATCCAGCGCCTTCATTAATTCACCTTGGGATCAGCAAGGAGTTCATAAGAGAGCTGCGCTGCTTCAGCTTTCTGAATTGGAAGGTGTTGACGACAGGATTGCGGGGTTAGTATTTCATGTGTGCTTCGCCTTTGAGCTTTCCATGTGTCCGCTGTGAAGATATAATGTCAATCTCCTTAGCTCAGCACTTTCGTGAAGAGACGCTCACAGTAGTGGGCACTAGAGCGGCAGCGTCAGATGCGCACAGATTGCGAATAGAAATGCAACGCACAAGACAATATGACGATTATATCCGGTAACTCTGTCGATGAGGTGGAAGTTCGGACGATCGGACGTGGATGCAGAGCTTCTTTCAATGATATGCTGTATTTCCTTGCGTCCGCTGACAACAACCATGGTAGATGATGCAAGCTTAAGACTATAAATAGGGCCATATGTTCTGGCCCAATCAGTGTATCTTAAAGATAGCAGATGAGTGAAACTATTGTTTGAATTCTAGAGAAAATACTGAACTGTAGACGGAAATATTCCTTAGGAAGTAGATGAATATTTCCTAGAATGGGGATGGTAGGAGGACCAGGGGGAAGAAAGTCTTCTCGCCGTCCGAGCTTCCAGAGTTTAGAAAAAAACCAGTAGCTGATGAAGATGACCAGCAGAGCGCTGAAGAGCATAAGTAGAGATGATGACTCCATGAGGGACCGATTCGATACAGTTGACATGTTTTATATGGCAGAACTGATGAAAAAAGTTCTCACTGGTTTTATTAGGGAGCTGTGTTCTCAGTGCAAATAAACAACGATAGAGGAACTCATACCCAAAACGAATTAATTAAACGACTGCATCCACTCTCGTTATCGAGAACAGCTCGAGTCGACATCAGAACTACTAACTGCTTCAGGGCATGCCGACATATTGGTTGAGCATTCTTATCTATGTATCTGATGACTTTGCATAAGCATGCGCCTATCTTGATCGATAGAGTACTGGGAATTGATATGCAGGGGTCCAATAAAGGGTGAAGTGTTGCTGTCTAAGGAGTCAGAATGGAATACATACCAGTAAAGTTTTAGTGCTATTACATTAATATCTACCAACAGTGAAATGCAGCCAGGAAAGTGCGAGGTCGAGAGGAAAGTGGATGCAGGAAGAAAGTGGATGCAGGAAGAAAGTGGATGCAGGAAGAAAGTGTCATAAGGCCAAGGCTGTGATTCCGGGTCGTTATATCGTGGGAATTGCAAGACAAAGTCTATGGGCCATGGACCTACAAATCAAACAGGCAATCCCTTTGGCAGTCTTCAGCTTAGTTGGGTCAGGAAGCTGATGACGAGCACCGCTGCTCTCTACCCGCTGGATTTCACGGGCAGTAAATGCCAATCACCCCAGAAAGTACAGGTTTTCAGGTCACCTGAAAACTTCCGAAAAACTTTAGATATCAGTTTAGAAGAAATTTTAGATGAAAACATGAAATAAAACTGTATTATACATCTCACTGGAAACTTCAATAAATCTATAAATGAAAATGACTGTTTTGTGGTGACTGAAACCTGTTACGAAAATAAACCTTTTCTATTGTCCTATTGTTTGAATCATTATTTGATTTTCATTGTTGTTTTATAAGTTCCAGACAATTAGAATTTAAGCCAAGCTGAAAAATGCACCGAAATCCATAGATGTGACTAAGATTTCAGTCATGATTGAATGTTTAAAAATATTCAGGTTTTCATTTTTGCCGAAAATCAATATGAAACTTGTATTTTGGGGTAACCCAAAACTCGTCCAATGAGCATACAATGAGTTTCGGGATGCCCAAAAATACGAGTTTTGTATTGATTTTCGGGACATATGAAAATCTGAATATTATTAAAAATTAAGTCACGACTGAAATTTTGGTCGCATCTATGGATTTCGGTGCATTTTTCAGCTTGGCTTAAATTCTAATTATCTGGAACTTATAAAACAATAATGAAAATCAAATAATGATTCAAACAATAGGACAATAGAAAAGGTTTATTTTCGTAACAGGTTTCAGTCACCACAAAACAGCCATTTTCATTTACAGATTTATTGAGGTTTCCAGTGGGATTTATAACAAAGTTTTATTTCATGTTTTCAGCTTAAATTTTTTCTAAGCTGATATCTAAAGTTTTTCGGAAGTTTTCAGGTGACCTGAAAGCCTGTACTTTCTGGGGTGAATGGCAAGTCGATATTGTTAGACTCTGTGCACCCGCTCACATAGTCCAGCTTATAATTTTTATGAGGTAATACTACTTAAGTAAGATTAGTTATTTAGTTATGCTGAATAACTACTTTTCTGCTCCCAATAACTAGACTACAATTCTGCCTCCAAATTATGGCTGCTATTCTTGCTTCCGAGTTATGGCATCTAACGAATTGCGTGATCCCACCTTCCTGCTTCAGAACAGCCGACACTTAGCCTAATTCGGACCGAAATCAACTTTTTCAGAGGAAAAGGGGGTTGGCCAATCTCATTCCCGTTCCACCCTTCCGCCTTCGTAAAAGTAAACTACATATTATTTAGAGTGTATAGACATTTTCAGAATGTGTTTGAAACATCTGGAATATTAATTCAGAAGTCCACAAATCATAACGAGCCTACTTTCTACAAGTGATAGCCTTGAATGAATGGAAGGATCGCTGAGTAGTATGGCCTTGTCCGGCCGTGCCGAAGAGCCGAGCCTGTCAAGGACTTCGGCAAGAGCGCATCGTATGATGTCTCTGCCACAACTCTCCCATGTCCTCCGTACCCTGTCACAAAACCATTCGCTCTCCAACTCTAGCTACTGCCTTCAAAAACTAGTTATTGACCCTGCTCTAATTATTTCCCATCACTGTAAGTCTCCCTCTTCCGAAAAACTCAATAACTAATTTTACTAAAGTTGTATGTACTCAATTTTTATAGGGCACCTGCAAATATGAAGACTCGAGCCACAAAGACCTTCAACATTCCTGTTCTCTGGGTCTTTTTTAAGCGCCTTTTCAATGCCAGTCGTCGAGAGGCTCATTATGTCTCGAGAGTCATTATACCTGTTACTAATAAAAAATAATCGCAACTGGGAATTATGGCATGGCCAAGAACAATGATCCATACTTTCTGAGGTTAGGATTCTCGATGTCAGTGTACTTATCTCAAGATATTATAATGTGTTTTGAATCTTCACAGGAAGCGCTGTAGTTCTGTGATTCCAGGATAACAGCTGAATAGGATACAGGCATCGCTGACCTGTCATTGCAACATTGATCTTGCCAGTCTCAGATCACGTTTGGCCTCTATCTCAGCCACTAAGGAGAACGCGATTTTGAAACATACACCAGGTGCGTATCTCTCTCGAAACCGACTTCCATTAGCACTCCACTCGGCTTCATCTGTTGGACTGGCCTGTATTCCTTTCCATAGCCATAGTTCAAATTGGCTTTGCTGTGCCTCTTCAATGCATCTCTGATCTTGAATTCATACCCTCTCCCCTGGCTGATTGCATTTTTTCATTCAATTCCACCACCATTTTTGAATAATAATTTTTCAATATAGTATTTCCAGCATTGACAGTCAAGCAACTCCTTGGACCTCGAAACCAGGTCCTGCAATCTTCCTCATTGGAGTTCCCTTCGCACCTTCACTTAGATACTCTATAGCTATTTTATATTATCATTCAGTTCCCCTGGATACTTCCTGTCAATGCAGTCCTTATTGCATCTTTAGCACCAGCAATCAATACCTCAATACCAGCACCGAGTACAAAAATTCCAACCAGTGCCTTCCAAAAGCCTCCTGATTTCTTCGTGAAGATGCCGAAGGAATAACGGTGGGTTGAGCGAAAGGTTGAGATTGGTTGGCTGTTGGCTGTGTGGAGTAGGGCAGCGGTTGGGTATCTTTTGCCTGAGGCTTAAACGATTAACGAATTTATGAAAGCCAAGAAGAGGCGGCAAGAAAATAAGAGCCTCTTACCTTTACCCCGTCGTCAGCCTTTTTCTTCTGTGCATCAGATAGTATCCTCTTCGGTCGAGAACGCTATGGAAAGTATGATTTAAGCATGCAGAGGGGAAGAAAAAAAATACATTGCACATAGCTACCTCGCTGGCTAGTTTCGATTTAAACATCACTGGTCAGCACAAGTCTTTGTTTTCTTATAAAGATGACTACACTTTTTCCTTTGGGCTGGACGTTGATACTGAACCATTTGGGAATGTTCGCTGATGTTATTGGCACTTGTGGGATGGACTGAATGAAATTTAGGGAAAAGTGTAAACGGCAGCAGGGTAGATGATTGAGGATGTGTTTTGAATCTCCCCTATAGTTGACGCAAATAATCTGTAAACATCCTAGTTATGACATTTGTTCCACTCCTTCTATCCCCACCGGACCATGTTCAGCGCTTCCTATGAATTCATAAACCGACTGAATCCCTAGGTCGATATGATTCGTTGAACCTGTTGGTGGAGATCAATCATGATACATACTGCAAACGCTAGAGCGCCAAACACCAGCGCAACATTTTATATTTCATCTCAGCCATGAAGCCCATCCACAGTCAGAACCGAATCTGGGGAGCTCATGTATGAGAAAGCTGTTGGCTGTCCAATGTATTAGAAGAGTGGAATGAACCCGACTTAAGTGGAAGTCAAAGGTAACAAGGAGGAAGATGGGGCCTCTTTCTTTACCTTCTTTGATCCAAAAATCTGCCTCGGAAGCGGAAGTTGAAAAGATAAACGACGAGTACGGTAACCTTGATGATATCGAAGGCGATTTTGAGTGTAGAGAAGACATTAGAGACCAGGTATGCTTTCAATTTAACGCCCAAAATAGTTTGCATCATAACTTATTCAATCCGTTACAGATTATTCCATCTGCACTGACTTATTTGATTGATCCTCCCGAATTTGACGATGATGAAGAAGAGGAGGAGGAAGAAGAAGAGGATAATGAAGACAGCGAGGAGGAAAATACTGATGAAGATGATACTTCCGATTAATCGGGAAAGCGCTTGAACAAGTATACAGTGCATTGACGGTCCTTGGGACACTGACGTTCCTTGGGACAAATCGAAATTCTGAGCCAGATCTTATTCAAAACACTTCATATTTGGGCAACTTATTTAAAAAGTATAGATACATGTTTGAGCCAAATTTCGTACT